>CALYDF020003699.1:0-27740 GCA_944474145.2 Dicrocoelium dendriticum
TCGGAGGTCTATAGATGACTGCTAAGAGGCAAGCATCATTCGTCTTCTGTGAACCAACATCTCGACCTGCTAGGTGCAGTCGGCAAAATAGTGTGTGGGGAATAACAAGGGAATTTTCTTTAAGAGCCTCACATTTCAAATAATCTCGATAGTAGAGAGCAACACCGCCACCGCGAGATGGAAGATCATTTCGAATGACTGACATTTCACTGAATTCAATCCCTGGATCAAGTATGTCGTTTGAGAGTCAAGTTTCAGTAAATGCTATGAGGTCCAAGGTTGTTGTTTCATGTCGGTGGCGCAGCTCCGAGAGCTTAAAATATAACCCCTGAGTGTTGGTGTAGCAGCATTGTATTTGTTGACGCATCAGAAGCTCGGTTCGCTGTGAGTGACCGGCACAAATAGTGCCGGTCTGCTGAAGTATTTTGAAAAGGTTGTTTGCACAGTTGGCTGGTTTGAGATAGGTAAAATTGAGGCTGGCTCATCTGTAACTAAGGTCTGTACTAATTGAAGGAATGGTCTTAACCGTACTTCTGGTGGCCCAAATTTCCTGTTGTCATGCCATGCTTGGATTGCCACTGATACCATTTCGGGCGCAGCCAAGGTAAGTTTCAAAATTCGTGGCTTGCTACCTTGGTAGTTTGTGGAAGCAGTTAGACGGGTGACGTCAAAAGCCACGACATTCTTCATGTCGTATAGTTCGGCGATGTACCGCCATTGTTCGACGTCGTGCTTCTGTCGTTCACTGCCATCGTCATGCTTCATTTCTGGCACATCATGAACCAGTAGCACTTTCTTCATCTCATTTTGACGTGACGAACTAGGGTTGGATTTATGCTTCTGTCTTTCTGCCCATGGCCTGTCAGGAAAAATGCGGGCACTGACGGAACAGTTTACTAGCATGTGGCTTGCTAAGAGAACATCTTCCAGGTCACGAGTGTTGCCAAACGTTACTCGCAGTAACCGAGGTTCTCCTAAGTGTGGAGATGATGGATTTCGTGAAAGGCTTGTAAGACTAGTTGGGAGGTTTCAGTCCGAATGCGCAGGTTATTTCAGCTCAGCGGTTTTGCTCCTCTGCTTGTCTACCTTTTAGAGATTCGCTAGTGGGTTCTGGGACGTTTAAACATATTACTGTCATCGTCTTTTTGTTGCGTAGTAATTGTTTGTTCTGCAGTTCCTTGTGAGCGTAGGTTTGTCGAGTGGGGGTGTCTGGCTTGTCTTCCGTGGACAGTACGCCAAGGCTACAGCAAGAATTTTTTTATGCAACGCCGTTAGTTGCGCTATCTGTAGGGGTCAATTGTTGTTGACTAGCTACTGACGGAGGTGAGCATGCAATTTGTGCGTAACTCTGCATGTTTTGGCGCATTACTTGAGACTTGGGGTACTGTTCAACCGGCCTGTTTTCACTACTGTTTTTCACTAACGGTGTTTGCCTTTCGCTGGACTGGGTAGCATTGTTGCTGGAGAGGTTTTGGCTTTTAAGAGGTCGGGGATTCGGGCTACGTAATGCACTAATCTGCAACTCGAGTTCTGAGATTTTTCCTCGCAATACCGTTATCAGTTCCTTTTAGTCTGCCGAGGTAACAGCCAACGCTTCACACCTTATCGTAAGCGTTTTAACAATCAGAACATAAGTCACAGAACCACAACCTATCTGTCGATACGCTGTTAACTCCGTTAAGTGTAATGTTCACATTTTTGCGTCATTGGAATTTGCACATAACGAACACGTGATTTTCGAGCGTATTTCCGTTCCCCGCTTGTCTGAGCTACGGTTGACCTTAGGTTTGTTGCTCAATGAATTCCCGGTTGACAAACTTCTCCGGCCCATGGATCAATGGTCGGTATGCACTTTTAGGTTGCGCTGGTCACGCCGTTTGGTTTGCCTTTGTCTGCTCCGGTCAGCGGGTTTGGTGGTGGTGCGTCACTAGGCACACGATTAGCCAATCACACAGGCTTTGTGTAGTGAAATGCACGTAAACATATGGTGGTAAGGTGAGATGACAAAAATGCTTGTACCTATGGTATAACGTGGTGCACAGTACTAAGTTATACATTATCTAACAGCCTTAAAGAAGCTCTGTCGGATGGGATCCCAAAGGTACTGATGAAACTCAAATAAGCAAAGTTACTCAAGTTCGCCTTAGTGAATTGACTTCTGAAGATTTTGTTTGTGGTGTACCAGCTACAGGTATTCCTCATTATTGATAATCACTCTACCCTGCCGTTTTGATTACCTTTACTTCTCAGCCTTAAATAATCTTCTGAGCACCACGCGCGAACGCTTATTTGAGCGGCGTGCATGCAACTCTACGAGTTTTACCATTTGATTATAAGTTCAGGTCGATTTTAGGGCCCATTACGTCCGCAGTGCTACTGTAAATTGCTGAAAATTATCCCAGTCAGATGCATGAGACAGATTTCGACTCGATTTGACTTACCTCGCAAACGTTACTCGCCAATATTTTAATATGTTCGTGTTATCGTCTTAAATGCCTTCTTCGTTGTTAAGATTTCAGACACAGGGAGGAACTCTGTTTTCGCGCCTAGTTTTCTGAGACAGCCCTACCACAACTGCGTGCAAAAATGCTAGGCTCTCGAAACCTAAGTTGTGTTGGGATAACGGCTGTACTTGTTAGCAAATATTTGGCTTTAACACACCTCTTTTCTCCATCTTCTTTTTTCAGGTGTGGCACTTTGTGATCTTTGGATAATAATGGACGTGTTATGCTCCACCGCATCCATTCTACACCTGGTTGCCATAGCGATCGATCGTTACTGGGCTGTGACGCGACTGCAATATCTCCGAAGCCGAAACGAGAGACCAATCATATGCATGATCGCTGTTGTGTGGATCACATCATTGGCTATTTCATTACCAACTCGGTTTCACAGCTCACGAAACATGTACGATGTGTTGGTCAAAGGTCAATGCCGTATTAACGACGAATATGGTTTTACCATTTTCTCGACGTTGGGTGCATTCTACTTCCCAATGGGGTTACTAATCGCTGCATATGCAAAGATATATCAGGCAGCTCGAGCACGAATCAGAAAGCGACAGTTTCGGAAGCCACATGAGTTAACACTTAAAGCAGGCGAGGAAGCTTGTGTCACAAATTGGGTGCTCAGTGAATCTACCGCCCTATCAAACAATCCTGTCGATTGTGCCCGGTGTTTTCAGACTTGTCCTGCCGAGTCACCTAAACGGTCAGTGCGAAGTAACACCAATGTTCGGTCAGCTATGTGCATCTCGACGGAGCAAGAGACTTCTGCTACGGGCAATGAAGATGTCTTGTTAGATTCTAGCTTTAGCCCGTCTTCAGCCGACACACGGCATTCAGATGGTTTTCCAAAAGCTTGGACAGAAACCGATCAATGCAGTCACAATTCCACAGGTGAATCGGAAAGTTCCGATACCATTCTAAACTGCGCATCTTATAAGAATGAGCTACATTGTTTTCGAGTGAAAGATGACAACGCCTCCTCAATTTCGGCAATAAACGAGAGCAACTTCTCCAGCAAAAGTGTTTCCTCATCGTCTCAATGTGGTGTTCATTTGTGCGTTTCATGCTCTAATGCGCTTTACAATGCGCACGCGAGTACTCCGGATGCTGTCAACACAAGAATGTCACTGAACAGAGGAATGAAAGAGAACTTGAGAGAAAACGATCTACTCAGGAGGTCGATTAGAACTTCAACGTGTCCACAACCTATCCGTGAATCAGTTGTGGAAAAAGCAAATCATGTACATAGGAAATTTTTAAGTTCTACCAGTTTGATGATCTACTCAAATACTAATGCGAGTGAACTCGCACCAACATACACTGTCTATTCTATCCCGAGTCCGTTTTTAACCGAATCTGATAGTGGCCGGATGAATGTTTGGAGTAAGTCTAGCCTAGATTCAGATACGCCTGTGATTCTTGAACACCTGGACTTGGTTACAGTCACCACACAGATCAAATCACTGCCCGAATCACCTTACCTACCACCCAGTACGAGCAGCTTGAGTGCACAGTCAAGTGGTTGTAGTATCTGCCTTAGTAACATGTCCGCCGGTAACCCTCACCAAACTCTTCAGTCAAACGGATCGTTAACGTTTCCAGGGTCAGTTGACCTTCCAACATTGAAGATAGTGCCAAATCATACAACTCCTCCACAACACGGTAAGTCAGATTTTTCACGTGACACAAAGTTAATCGAACAAGAACATGTTACTACATTAAAGCTAAACGTCACAAATACTGCGACCGTGTTAGCAAACAACAATGTTTCTCATGGCGGAGTGTTTCATCACACTGGGAACACGTGTGGAAAACAAATGTCGCCGAAAAGCGAGACTTATCCAATGTTTTCTCGATTTTTTGAACGTCGTATGGCGCATGCAAAACTGCTCACGAGGCGTAATACAGTTCAAGAGATGGAGGACAGCAAAGAACGTATGGAAAATCGTCGCGAATGCAAGGCGGTTCGTACACTGGCCATCATCACTGGCTGCTTCATCTTGTGCTGGCTTCCGTTTTTTGTCAAGGCACTTGCTGTTCCATTCTGTGCACCAATCTGTTCTGTACCCTCTGTGGTGGATAGTCTGTTTCTCTGGTTGGGATACCTGAACTCTCTGCTCAATCCGGTATTGTACACAGTATTTTCCCCAGAGTTCAGAATGGCCTTCAAAAAGATTATTTGCCGACTTGTGGCGCATAGGTTTGTTCGATAATAAATGAAACATTGATTGCAGTTCAATGTGTTTGAATTTGTACACTACGTCTTCTGTCGTCTATGATAGGAAGCGACGTATGCGGCGATGCCTTAAGAGAAAAGACATTACTTATCTACTAAAAAGTGTATTGTGGTAATCTATCCAGGTATTCTGCCCGAATGGAAAGGAATAAGCAGTCTACTATGGTGCTGCTCAAACACCATGTTACCGTTTAAAGATAGCGGGATTTGGTTTGCGTCATGAGTACAATTCTAGCGACCACACAATACATAAAACTATATAATGGGGGATTCATTTCAAACGTATACCTGCTAGCTCACTGCGTCCTTGGACTCGTCGTGCAAAATAATTCGCTATTATGTACATATTATGCAGCTAAACTTTATCAACTGAACTTAAGACATATTCAGCATTGCAAACAATAAATTTAAATCTCATACCTCTGTTCCGTGTGCTATGGATAAAACCTTGTAGCATGGTGTTATAATTGCTATCCGGCAATTGGGAGGGTCTGGGATTTGTTTATATCAAGGCCGTTTCTTTATACAATGGCAGGACTACAGTCGAAGCATCCATTCGGCGTAATTGTAGGATCGAATATTAACGAACGTTCTGTAAACAAGTAAAATCCGCGTGGGAACAATAAAATCACTATTGGAAGTCAACTCGATGCAGCTCATATGTAGCTGCCGTACGCATCGATGTTGGCTGTGTTTCTCCATAAATCGGTGAGGGTAACATCCACCATGGGTGTAGTTGTACTTTACGCTAGATTGTTGATCATACAATTGGCAAAGTGAATCCGTCTAGCGCAGTTAACTAAATGTCCGTTTGTACTGCATTTGTGTGAAGCTGGTGAAGTGCAGGTTTTAAGCGGACTATGTCGCCTTTCTGTAGGCGGAAATCTTAGTGAGTGCGTCATCCTGCGGCTGATAAGGATGTCCAAGTATGGCAGACATTTGCTCTGGTCCAATTCAAAGTACCGCCCAAGAGCGCCAGCAATCGCAAGAATGCCTTATAATCCCCGGACAAGGGGTTTGAGCCTGCGTAGAGACCGTGCCAACCACGCAGCATTCTTAGACCACGTGCGACTGGTGATGGTTGCACGGAGACGAAGAGTCGGTACTGCGTACCGGCTTAGTGCTAATGTCTTGTCCTCCACTTCGCAGGTGGAACGCAAAATTTCATGTGTGCCATTAAGCTGCTTCACCAAATGCACCTTTTTTAGTTTCAATAAACAGGACCAATATGTAATTGATGTAACGCTTGTAGCATCATAGTTTGGCTGTTTCTGTAGAAATGTCTATTTCTATCCTCAGCATATATATATATTCGAAGGAAGGAGACGACGTTTTACACAGTCATTCCACAAAAGACCACGTAGATTAATGAATGAAGTAATTACCGGTTAATTCTCCAACGGTCCAAGGCGTAATGCAACTAGGTCGTCTGATCCATCTGTACAACGAGGTCGTATGGTTTGGGAACATACCCATTTATTTATTTAGTTTGCTAGTTATGTGCTGCTTGATACCCCGCAATGTGGGTTCAATATGAAATTGTCCAAACTCCCTGCACCTTTGAAGTTCCTTGCTTGCTCATGTCGCCAGATTCCTAAAAAGGTAAACTTTTACTTGTCTTGCGTCATCGGTTGGAGTTCGGATTAGTGTTCACAATTATGTTACTTGACCCTAATCCCCATTTCCTTGTTATTGTCGAAGTTGTTGCGATAAGCCGCATGAAACTATGAGCTCATGCAGAGCTGCAACTCTAGGTGTTCAAAAACAAATTTTTGTCAGGTTCGATGCTGTCATGGACACAGTGGAGACACTTCCGTTTATTGCTTTGTATTTCAAGCTTATTTGCCCACACATGTAGTGAATTGCGTATCGCTTATGGTTACCGACTCTGCGGCTACAATCTGAAATGTATGCATCGACTAGGGTTCGTCTTCTTACTGCACTATGCAAATGATTGGAATCATCCTGCATGAAAAACCATACTCGCGTCCCTGAGACTAGGTCTGCAGATTGTGCTCCATTGGTCTGTATCTGCAGGCATATCGGTAGCGAATGTGAACATGTTGTCGTGGGTACAGCTGAAGACAAACGCAATCGCCCCACACCCCTAAGTGGAGTGAATATTCACCTAATTCTGCAGTTGCTGGCCTAACTTTGATGTGTATGCCTTGCTTACTTACACTTATTTTACTGTATTCTCTATTTGGTAAACCAGCGAGTGACGTCATGATGACATTTTATGACCATATCCGTAATGTTTTGACGAAAAAATTTTGCGATGGTTGCAACCTCACTGTTTGTTTGGAAAATTACAGGCATGTTTTGTCACAAACAAAGCTCCTGTGCTCCGCTTTACTCGGCAGCCTGTATCGATTTTGTCTTATTCACTACTGAGTTACTAATTCTGAGCAAGCACATTGGTTAAACACCCGTATTAAAGTGAGAAATTTCGATTTATTTGCATGCCCACTATAACTAGGGAAGATCTGCGTACCATATCAGTGCGGTACTTAGGATTAAACACAATGAAACCAGATCAAACATATCATTGTTGCTAAGCTGCAACTGTGAATCGAACATCACAGCTTTATAACCTTGTTTTAGAATAAAATAGTCTATCCGTACGTACGTTAAATTTATTGTCACGGCTCTACATGGCTCAAAATTGCCGGTCAGAATAATAGTTTCTGCTGCATTTCATCCAAATGACAACTGCCTTAGAATGCAAGGATGCACGGATTTATGGTTTCGTACCTTATCTAATTGACTTATTACTAATCTTGTCAAACTGGTAGCCCAACGGTTGGTTAGCATCAACGCACCGTTTAATTCTCCGGTATTCTCAGCTTTCTCTAACTGTACAAATCAGGGGACGTAACATACCTGCACTGAATGCGAGTTACTATAAAGTGGTAATGTCACTTTTTAAGACAAAATGCCTATAGTTTGGTAGTTAATTGCTAACAGACTTAAGCGGACAGCAACCACATATCTGGAGTGGTTTTAAACCGTAGTTTAATCGTAATTAGACTCTCTGGCGACGCGTATCCGCTGGATATTGCTAGTTTCGAACCCTCTGACCTTGCACGCACGAGCCGGCGGTTAAATGCACTTAACCATTGATGACATCAGCGGACAGTCATGAGTGATTTCAGACTACAATATTGCCCAGCTCATTCTCTACTGACATGCATGTTACGAACTTGCAAAGGACAGCGCTGGCCCACCAATCGAGGTTATTCGTAAGCTTCTTTGGCGAATACTGATTACTAAGGAGTAGAAAGCGGACTTATTGTGTTTTTGAAAAGACTCGTCCAATCAAAACATCCATCACCCATCCAGAAAGGCATTAGACGGCCGTCTCATTCTACCGAGATTTGCCAATAGCGTGCATCAAACGGACCCGAACCGATCGACCTTACGCTCACGAGCCAGAGATTTGAAGCACTGAGCCACTGGTGAAGACTGTGGACTGCACGGAAGAAGGTTATGCCTATGATCTGTCATTGCCCTAAGACTGTATAAAGTGAAACACAATGCTTTCGAATTTTCCAATGTACGTTGCGTTATTGCCTCAATACTGGGTCGTGTAAGGATCATAATTTCTTCCGAAGAAGCGAGATAAATTAATGTCTAAATTAGGCGGGTGTAAAATGGCCATCGACGAAATGAAGTACTGTGTCGTCATTGCAAAATGTGACACTGCTATAGACATGACGAATAAAAAATTTGTAAGTCTATCAAAACTAAAGTACCTGGGCGAAAATAATGAACACAACCAGGTTGCGACTTGGCGTATACCACATTTTATTTTCGCAGTGTAGCGCAGCCCATAGTTACAATTAGTCAAATCATGTCGTTAAAGTAAGCTTTATGTACCCGGATGGGTACAGTTTCAGCGAGTTCACGTTTCAAAGATGCAAAAGTTTTTTTATAAATGAATAAAGACAAGGGAAGTGGGTGTGATGGTTTCACTCGAGCACATTTGCTGGAATTCTTGTACGCTGAGAGATAATTGAGTAACTGAATTCTCGGGTTTCTCCCGGCAGTCCGAGTAGAGCTTTACGAAGGCATTTCTTCATGATTTTTTCAACTGGCCCAAAAGTACTTGGCCAAGAGCAAGAACTGGCTGATGGCGCGCTTTATCTCTACATAATATTCAAAAATGATGAGTTAGACGGCCTCGGTGACCTTGGTAGTGCTTTTGACAAATTGTTGTCAACATATTCCTTCAAAACTTATATATTCTCAGTAGACAAAGCAGCAGGATAAGAAAAAGTAAAATGTAGACGCTCTTAGTTTTAACGGATAACAAGAAAGCAATTTTCCTGCAACTTCCGTACAAAGTGAAAATCGTGACCGAGATTCTTAAACGTCGTCTATCGCAGCTTAGACATACTTGCCTGGCCGCAAAATTACAGGCATATTTCACCACACTCCGATGTTGAAGCTCAGTCTCAAGGATAGTAGACTTGTTCACGATAACTCCATGTGCATCTATTCATTCACCTGTTCCAGTGTGGCAGGATATATTGGTCGTACAATTAAGTGTCCATCCACGAGAGTGAAAGAGTATCGTACAGCATGGCTAATGGCTGGAATCAGAGGAGTAGGCAATTCGTCCACAGCTGCCCACCTCGCAGACGCATGGCACAATCCCAAACCAGCCGACGAATTCAGCATTATTTATATGGCCCCTGATAGTCAATGGATATATATGCCCACACGGATACTGGGAGCTGCTGAAGCCATCGGCATTAGGCTACACGAAGCGAGTCCTTGCGCGCAAAAGCGAATGGTTCAAACTTTATGGCTACCCTGGGCCGATAGACCTATGACTAATACTCAATTGAATCGAATGCAAGCCCAGATATGCATCTGATCAATAGTGATTGTTGACCTCTACTGAAGATTGGTTTTACCTCCTTTAAAAGACCTCATTAGTCTGGCTGTTTTATCCGCTTTAGATATAATTGTACGAGCCTGACGAAGAATTATCGAAAACACATTCGCTGTTACTGCCTTTAAAGTAAAAATGCTGTTCAGTGAAATGGCAACGGTTGCTTTAAAGGTCCCGCCAACAATTACGTTGTACGTTGCATTTTACCCTGATATTCCCTCCCAAGTTGAGTCTTTGAAGTTGCAAACATTGGTTGGTACGACAGAAACAAACCAAAGCGCTGTTCGTTGCTGTCCACCAACATCGCGTGAATTTAAATAAGCATTATGAGCTGATTATATTTTAACTTATTTGCGTTTCTCCACATTTCACTATTAGACCACACACCGAGTAAGTTGATTTACGTAAGTAGACTCTGAGGAACAGTTTCACCAGCCCCCACAAAGAATACACCATGTGCAGAGTAAACAAGCCCATCACTTGGTAAACTTAGACACAAGACAGCGTTTTTGGCAAATAGTGCAACAGAAAAAGTGTAAATTGGACGTTTCCGTCCCTAGTTAGGACAGATGGAAAATAAAAATTGTTGCTATGGGGTAGTTAAGGAAATGAGATGAAGGGTCATCAGTTACATAGAAACCAGTGGGTCATTCCTCGATGGGATAAGGAAATAAGAAATCTGACTAACAAGGACGTGCAGCATCTAGTCGAGGTTGGACAAAAGTGTTGGCTTCATTTACTTCATCACACTTAGACAGATGCATAAACTATTCTTCTGAAAAGGCACCAGATGGCTTTTCTGTCCACTTGGCAATTATTATTGATGTGCATTCCTTCGTTCCCCTTCCGGATACCGGACTTATGGCCATAAGCGGTTTGCACCACTGGTCATCAGCTTAAGCCACTAAGCGATGGGGGCCGTTAACTGAACACCTTTGAAACCTAAACGATACCAATTTACCAATGAGAGACTTTCCGCCGTTTCGCGTTAAGGTAATTGTTTCCGCGTAGTCTGGCGCATGGTAGCTTTGCGCTATTGTCATACTATAATACGCCAGCTAAGGGTGAGTGAATTACAAAGTGACAACCGCGACAACCGTGCTTGTACTTCGGACCAGGTGCTGAATAACGACTGGGATGCCTTGCAGGAATCACATCAACTGTGTTTTATGGTGTACGTAAATTGTGCTTCTGTGGAAGAACCAGTCGACTTCAGGTCAGTGACTGATGCTTGTTGCAGCTTGGCAAATGATAATTCTGAAGAGCCATATCACCTGCAACACGAAAAGCATCCTTTACGACTAAGTATCCAAGTTTCAGCAGAATCAAAATGGTCCCCAACACATTCATTTTCGTTCATTTCCCTGGTGAAACTTTCGTTGAAATAGTATTCCGAACGAACTCAACGGTATAGGTAACTAGAGATAATCGGGGGTGATGCTTTGGAAACGGTCGTAGATATGAAAACGCGGCACTGGCATTACTTAGACGGTCAAGACCAACAGTTGGGGTAGCATGATACGTTGAGACACCGACGCAGAACGTTTCGATTGCTGTTACAGTTGCTTTGTATCACCAGGGTGAGGTAAGCTGCTGTCCACTTTTATCCTAAAGCTAATCTTGGCTTATTCGGCAATGTCTCTTAGCAATACTAAGCACTTACTCACAAGGTTTCTAGATAGTGATATTTGTCTGCGTTATCCGCAAGCATGTTAGTAGTTGGCATCTTCCGTGATTGCAAATTAAATTTTGGTTTCTAAGGTACAATTTAATTTGATGGCTAATTCCTACGGATTAGCTGTCATGAGCACGGATGTGGAGAAAATCCGGCTGCAGCAGTCGATGCGGAATTCAACACCCGGGCAAAACAGGTGTGATGTTCATTGGGCGTCTTGAACTGATAGAATCTGGATGTCCAGAGTAAACGTGCAATGGTAGAACCGCAAGCTGATATTTTATCTCTAGTTTTACCGTGATGAACGGCAGCAGCCTCAAGAAATAGAGGTATGGATCGTCCTCATAGCGATCTTTACTTCATCATAATATGTTCCAGAATATTCTTGTGTAAGCTCGATAACTTTGATCTATATATCATCGCTTGTGTTTTATTCAACTGCACTATCTAACATCAGATGGCACGTCGATTTGTATCTCGCTACTGGTTTTTCCAGGTTAATTAGCTAACCATGACGCAATGTCGAATTCATCTTATACATACATACCGGCAGCAATTTGTTACCTGTTTCGTGATTATGAAAACCTCTAAGATATCTCTTGTTTTATAAGTTCACGGCAGAGATGCTGTGGTTTGAAGCATAAGCCGTCTTTCTGGACCATGAAAATTAATCGCATTTGGATCAGCGGTTTACATCGAAACCAATCTCCGCTACCTTGACTATCAAGCTCGCAAGCGAATTGGAAATATTGTTTAGAAGTGTTGTCTTTTATCACTGCATTCAATTACCAGTTGTGTCCTTATTTGGACCAAGTGGGTTAACCGCAACCCAATGACTGAAGTAGTTACGACACACTCATCAGCTGGTTGTGGTGCAACCAGTAGAAACCGATTAGCCCAGTCGCCTTAAAGTAAGTACAGGTGTCTCATCGACGCCTCACGCTCTTCCGGGTTTGCAAACAGAGCAATAGCTGCTGTTCCATCCATGGTTATTTGTTGCATCTCTATCTATAGTGTCATGGTTGGTTTTCATCGCTCAACTGGTTTACAAATGAATGTAGCTAAGCAAATCTCAGTTAGTATCGAGATTAAGCTTGAAACGAATCTCACGCATCCTAATCGTTGTGAAAAATCGACAGCTATCTAGCCCATAACAGAAGCTATCCATGGATCTCATAACCAGCCAATCGGAAAATCTCACAAACGTCAACCGTATATTTTTTGCGTGTTACGGGTTACCCGTTGGGTAAATGGGTTATAAAATGAACTCTCTATTTTGGGCCGCCGCCTTTGCTTAGTCCTTGACTATTTTTTGTCGTCCCATGCCGCAGGGGTAAAGGTTACACTTGATAGTCCCTAAATTACTACCTCCAGTGGCAGTTCTGTTGGTTCTAACAGCCATATACGAACAACCACGAAACTACTGGCAGAGTGCAGCCAGAGAGCAGTTGTTAATGACGGGTATAAAAAAGAATATTTAACAAATTTTGGATATTTGTGAGTAGGGTAAAAAGTGTAGAAAGTAGAAGTCAAGATTAAAATCCACGCACAATAATGTGCCTCGATGGGGAATCGAATCGCTGTCTACGAATTTCCGTCCGCTGCTCTACACTGAGCTACCGAGGGCTGGCGATTAGGTGCGCAAATTTTAACACAAGACTTCTGCTTGGTGCGCGACGTATTGCCAGTGGGCTCACAGTACCTGTCCTCGTGTTGCAGATTGGCTCACTCACCCGTCACTCCCCAATGGGCTGAAGTAACTGTCCTTCGAATGTAGTACATTAATTTTGGATGTTTGACATGTCAAGTATGATGTTTAGGTTTAAAACTTAGAAAAATTAAAAGAAAGGTGTCAGTAAAAGATGGTGTGAGATACCTAACTCACCAAGGGGTTTGGAGTAGCACATGTGCGAGTGTTCCTGCACACGTGCACTTGTGGTGCACTAATTGCTTGTGTTGCACTAATGACATCATCTGATGATCAATGACTATATTACATTGTGAAAAGTTGTCAGGATATCGTCAAAGCAATTCTTCTGCAAGGATAATTTGGGCGCCATAATCGCATGCGCCGGAAGAGCGTTCCAAGTTTGTGACACTTGAAGGGAGAAAAGTTTCGTTGTACTGCTTTGCTAACTCAGACTTATGAGCCCTTATAGATGTACTTTGACTGAGTTTCCAAACTGAGTGACAAGTGTGGCTGGGGTTTTTCAGTATCTGGTACAGCCTTATGAGGTCGCCCCGTAGACGCCGATAACGTCCGCTGTTCTCCGCCTGAGTGGGTAGGGAAGGCGGAACAAACCTCTGATATGCTTCGTCGCCTTGCGTTATGAGTTATCTAGAGCGGTGAGATGGTTCTTCAGCCAGGTGTGTAACGGTTGGATAAGGTTTTCCGCTTGTGGCCTCAAGTACGCACAAAGCCATTTTAGTGAGTTTGAGGCGTCAAACTTTCCAAAAGCTCTACAAAAAATGCTGAAATGCTGGTTGGCTTTATTAGGCACCTTCTCAGTCTGCCTCAACCGCCCAAGGTCAGCATGCACGAGCACGCCGAAATCGCACTCATGAGAAGCCCGCAGTAGAATTTGTGGCCCTAGCCGGTAGTTGTGAGCACTCTGATGGCGTATGCTCAGGATTCTGCATCCGATGGCGTCGAACAGCGCCATGCACTTAATAGACCATGTGTATTCATTATCCAGTACTTCCTGTAGGGATGTGTGATACTTCACTGTTGGCAGCACGCTATATCTTTAGATCGACGGCATATACTACATAGGTTGAAGTTTGTAAACTCGCGAGACCATTTATGAAGCCTGGAAACCGACCGGGTCCGAGTCCTGAGGTACGCCGCACTGGACTTCGATTGGTTTGCCGAGGGTGCTGCGAACCATCGTATGCAACTGACATTGAATGAGAAAGTCGCCTATCCAATCCAGAACGAGATCGCCCATCACAAACTCCTGAAACCTGTAAACTGAAGTATGCTTGTCCAGACCGTCGAATGTCTTTGAGAAATTAGGTACGTAGCACCTATTCTTATACCAGCGTCCACAGATTCATTCCAGCATGCACGAGTAAACCACAGGTTCGTAGTACAGGACTGAATTTAGCGAATCCCGTACTGCTCCTACATGAGAATTTGCTTACTCCCCAGATACCCCACGAGTGTTTCAGCTACAATGGACTGCATGGGCTTGGAGATCACCGGAAACAGTGTTACCGAGCAACCATCTGCTGATTCTGCACGGCGACCACTTTGATAGATTGAAGTGATGGTCCGGTGCTTCCACATCGTGGGTAAGTGCATCTCATCAAAACATCGCTAAATGAGCACTGCTAACGGTTCGGCTAATCTGATGGTTGCAACTATCAATGCCATCGGGTGAACGCCGTCTGCACCCGGAAAGCTGTACTCGCGCAAGGGCATCTGCCGTTGCTGTACAGCTGTGGTTTTAAGGGATATGTGGCTATAAATATTTATTTATTTTTTATATATATATATGTATTATATATCATGTTATACACAAGCTATGGTACAGATACTGTGCCCATCGGAATCATAATTGAATAGGAAAACAGGATGAATAATTAGCAAATAACACCAACAAAAGCTTTTTTGCTCAGTTTGCTTCACACAGTATTTGAAATTTTCGGTTTGTTTTTTAAGGATACGGAAGGAGGGACACCACAGCACATCAATACGCGCGTCCGCTACTGACATCGATCTTGAGCCATGACTTCCAAAGCCTGCAACCAGCAAATATCTGCAACTTTCGGACCCCAACCAGGTAGCCGACAGAAACTGGCCGAGGCCAACTGTTTCGTCAGCTTTTTCATATGGTTTCTCCAAGTTGCAGGCTGTCCATCAGACCATCTCTTCCAACCCTGTCCAGCAAACGCAAAGCACATGAACGCTGAACAGGCATTCCCATACGTGTTCCAGCCACCGCAGGTTATGCAGTGAGACGAGCTGCTTGAGCGAGTGGCTTCTTTGTCACAAGACACGCTGTCTAATTTCCACATTACTTACGTGGTGCTGCCACCACACCCGGGCAATGGACGGAAGACAGCAGTGCTCGAAGGCGGATAGACTGTGCAAGTCACGTATACGAAAAGGACCAAGTCTCGCATCCGTACCACAGTACAGCACGAACAGTTGCACAATACACCCGCCCTTTGATGGGGAGACGAATGTCGAGGCGACGCCACAAGTGCCTCAGCCTAGGAAAATCCAGGCGTGCTCTAGAGGTGCGCATCGTAATCTCGTCTCCAACAGCCCCGCCAGCAGTCGTGCCACTTCCCAAGTAGACAAAGCTCTCCACAACATCCAGTGTCTCACCACCAAGAGTGAGTGCAGGCACAGTCACCTGCCAGACTTGAAAGAAGCCTTGCATTTGGATGGCGAAAAGTACATACCATACTTTGATGCTTCAATCGACAAGCGGTTTAGTGCAAGTCGGACGGTGTGTGGATATTCACCTAGCAAGACGATATGATCAGCATAGTCCAAATCAACAATTCGACTGCCTGGGAGGAGTTCAACGCCAGCGTTTAACCAATCGCCCAGAGCCACAGTGTCAAAGTTGACTAAGAACGGAGAGATAGGGCATCCTTGTCGAACTCTACTGGAGACCATAAAGGAAGGCAATAGCTTTCGTATGCCCTAGCTCTCTCCAAGTTCTGACAATAGAGGACGCGTAATATGTACACGAACTTCTCGGGGACGCCATTTCTCAGTAGGTAGTGCTACAGTCCCGTCCGATCGACAGAATAGAGGACTGTGCAAATATTCAAGACCACAACAATCGTTTGCCTCTGATACACACGGCGGTCTCGAGGATCTGGCGGAGTGTGAAGATGTGATCGACGTAGTCGCGACCACGACGAAACCCGGCTTGTTCATCTCGCTGTAACGTTTAGAACGTTGGGTTGGCTTGCGAAGTCTGATGGATACCAGCAGCTTGCAAACGACGAGTACTAAGCTTGTGCCTCTGTAGTTTGAGCAGATCGTGCGTATGCCATTTTTGAAGATGAGGACGACTATAGATTCACCCCAAGGTGATGGAACTTCCTATTTCGACCAAACATTCTAGAAGGAAGCAATGAGTTCTCGAATCAGCGAAGCCATATTTGTTTAAGGCCTCATGGTGGCATTCTCTGCGTAGGCACGGTATGAGGTGATTGTACACTTTGGATGATTCGACCGAACTGTCGTCCAAGGACGTAGCCCCCCTTGTGCAATTTTCGGTAATTCACATGCTGTTTGCAGAGCGGGAATTTCATGCTTAATCCTACTTATTTCGTTTACGTATCCGTAAGGCAGCTTGGGGTTAGATCAAACTTTTATCACAAAACCTTCTTGGTCCTCTGCTTGATCCTCCCGGACGAGTTTGACAAAGTGACTCAGTCCTCGTTCGGAGAGGCTATGTGGGCGAGACATGTTCAGTCCCTCATTATCATACATTCCCGGTCTTACTTCTTAGGAAAGACTTCACACAGCGGATTCTCCAAGTCCAACTTTGAATTCGTTTCCGCTGTACCAAGCGTTGCTCGCGGATCTCAGTGGCATAGTGCTTATGGCGTCAACCATGAGCCACTGGGCTCTGAGTTCCAGCCCAACTCAGGCTATCTCCAACTGATGAGTCCCAACCAGGACGAAACCGCGGTCTAGGGGTGCCAGTGTTGAGTTGAGCAATACTAAAATGTTTCCATTTTACTTACGGTCTTTATGCTCGGAGTGACCGAGGTCCACCTCAAGTGAACTGAGGTCTAAATAGAGGTTGCTTGTAGCAACCCGACCACACAGAGGATTCTCCAAGTCCAACTTTGAAAGGCTTCATCTCTTCGGATCAATGGATTTTAGTTCCAGATGTGTTTGCCACGAGCCTGTTGCGTCTGTTGACAAATTCCCCGCCAGCCATCTTAGGAGAACATTCGGCTAGGAAAGATCAGCTGTTAACGGATGAGGTTGGACAGGTCATTATGGTTGGTTAGGACTTGAGATTCCTCAGTATGTTCTTTAGGGTATTCCAAGTGGCGCATATAGTGAAACACTATTGTCGCATAATCACTGCGGCCCAAAGGAGAGCAAATTGGTACTGCGTCGATCATCAGTCCCTAGTTGATAAAAACGACGTCCAAGATGATCGATTTGTTTCCTTCCTGAAACGCGTTGGAGAACTTACATGATTATAAGTCGGTGAACTTGTGATTAGCTCTTGCAGTTCCGTCTTGAATTGTTTACAAAGGCTGGCCGGGATTTCTAGGGCCTGCAGCTTGAATTCGCCTACTAGTAGGACGTGGCTGTAAGATTGTGCCAGTAGCTTCTTAATGACGAACACTAAGGGCTGATCCTTTTCTGAAGTGCACGTAAGTGGGCGGTATACCATAGACACTAATCACATAACGCCCTGCCTTAGGTGTAGGTAGCAGCATAAGACGTCCAAAGTTTGAATCCCACCTTCGTTTAAGTGGTCGATGAACAAGTCAGATACAGTAGTACAGAATTTTACCGCCTCCCATTAATAGGTTGGTCGCTGCGCAAGTGGCTTAACCGGTAGTGCGATCTCGCTCCCCGTAATCATGTCGCTTAGCCATGTCTCGGATTTAATGATGAGGCCCCAATACATTGAGATTTGACAAGGTCAAAGGTCGGCCAGTTTATGAGTAGGACTTGCCAGTTAGTATATAAACAACTAAAAGCAACGGATGCCAGAAGCGTATCTGAACACACAAAGCTTTTCCGGGAATTCACTTTCATCCCTGTAGGGCCGGCTGACAATCGTATTTTGGATATATTTCTTGTAAAATTTGGAGCGATCCTGTAGTCTAATATAAGCCGATACCACCAAAGTCCGTTTCACGCAATGACATAACCGCTTTATTGCCCCCCTCGTATCCTGACAGTCACTAAGCTGTGTGGGTGCTCAGTTGAAACCAATTTCGATTCATTGACGTTTGTTCAGTGGTTTCAAATCGCTTTCTCGATTTAAGGAGGTAATTCCGCTAACTGCCTTTTCGTGTGTTTATATTAATAACTGGCATGAGTCGACTGGCCGGACCTGACTGTTCCTACTTTTAGTAGATATATGTCACAAGTAGACTCAGTCAAGCAGCCAGCACACTGCTATTTAAGCACTGTACGACCGTTTCATCTAGTCGGGAATCATCAGCAGTGCGCATTCCACCTGGCCCCTATGAGGCTGGAGCCCATAGACTGGACTGTAGATAAACCTGATGTAACAATATATGCATGGAGAACAAAGGTGGCAAGCACAGCCTACCATGCTAGTAGATCTCATCAGCTTACAGTTCGGGCCATTGCCTTTCAATTCTATATCATCGTATGCCCGACCACTTCACTTGCTGCTCGGGCATGTATCGGGCAAACGATAGTTGAAAACGCTAACGGAGCAGAACGTACATAATTCTACAGGTTCGATGTGCATGCGCTACAGAAGATTTCTTACCAATCTACTCATCAGAATGAATTGGCGTTCTCATAGAAAGTGGAAATGAAATCGAAAGCTGCAAAAGAACACGTTGGGCTACTGCAAGAGCATTTAGACGCTTGGCCAATACAGTTTGCCGTAGGTATTAAAGAACTGTTTATCCTTGTGTTAAATATGCAATTAACGCCCCGTAGACAAAGCAAAAGTAAGATCTGACCGTTCTGGAGCTTCCCTAACAGCGGTTACGTAAACACGATTATACAGTGTGCCATATCCTGTGGGAGCAACGGCTGAATGCAGTGGATGTCATCGCCATGTCTCCTCACCCACGCGAGTTAGAACTGGTTACACACCATCTTCTTTGAAGCTTGTGCTCACCGACGAGGAAATAATGTTCAACAACGTAAACAGAGACCTACCGCTTGGCAGTCGCGAGCACACGATGGTGCTACTTCCTTACATCTGCTACACGGAATACGTCTACAGGAAAATCGATTAAGCCTAGGTTGTCACTCATTACTAGAAGAAACCGACTGATCATTTCTAGCCCAGCAGTCGCACGATGTCACCTGGAGGGTGTTTGTCAGCCAATTCATCTGGTCAGTGGCAAATACTTCGGGAACTAAAGTATTTTGCCCATAAAAACGAAGTTCTTGCTGAGGAATCAGACTTGAAAATGCATGGCCTCAAGGGAAAATGCATGGTGCGCTTACAAAGCCTGTCCGAGTAATCAAGATGGCGATGTCTACAACAATAAAAGAAACCACTGTCTTAAGCTGATCCGAGGAGACGAACTCCGGAAAAAGCAGAACTTAGCGAACAGAGTCAGTACCAACCATGAAATACTGTACAGATGGGCTCCGCGACTGTAGCGCAGGGTCACTTTCAACAGGCTGTCTGGTAATAATTTCACGAGAGGCAACCAACGTGCTCCGGCAACACGACATCCGCACTTTCCACAGTGAATTATCATCTCATCCGCTTTGTGTCACATCAATCACCGCCTCTAGGTTTAAACCACGTATCATTCACCGCAGCAAATGTGATGATAAGGCTATGGTCATTGCGGGTGCACAGTAACGGTGGCGTGGACGATATCAGAACGAAGGCATTGAAGATGGCCGCCAAGAAATTTGCCGAACCATTAGGTCGTTGTTTCCTACGATGTCTTGCTAAAACGCAGGCTCCTACAATGTGGAAACAAGGAATAGTTGCTCCTGTTTACAAAAGTGTGAATCGTGTGGCGCTCCTGAACTGACGTCCAATCACTCTCTTTCTTGTGTTTTCTAACTTATTGAAAAGTTTTATCTCAGGGGTGGCTCATGGAAATTTTTGAGAGCAACAACGTCCTATTATTACGGCAGCGTGGATACCGCCGCAATCGGTTCCGCACTACAAACTTTCAGCTAACCAGAGCAAGCTAGACATCAGCAATCGATACCAAGGTAGAAGTTGACATCGTCTACGTGGCCATCTTTAATGTATTCGATCGCTTGGACCACCATGTTCTCCTTCACCAGTTTCGAAGCCATAGAATCAGTGACATTTTGCTCGGTTAAATAAACCACTCCCTTATTCAACGTCATTCGATTGTTGGAGTTCCAAGCTCCATTCCTGAGCAAATTAAATGCCAATGTAGTGTACAACAGCGATCGTGCTAATAAGCTGCAGTTTGAATTTAGACAATTTGCAAACAATGTAATAATATGGCATGAATCAAAACAGCGGGTCACAACACGAAACTGCAAAGAGAACTCGACAGGGCCCATACGTAATCATCCGAATACCGGCTCCAGTTCTATGTGACGAAATGCAGTTGTGAGCATGCGCCGTCAACTCACCCATGAAAAATGATTTTAAGATCAGCAGTTACTGCGTGCTAACCAGGAAATTGTCCTACGGATGAACTTGCAGGATGACCTAGACTGCTCGAAACATGCCGAAAACAATGACCAATGAACCATGACTTTATGCGGGCTAAGAAGCATGGCCTTACAGGCCTCGTTGGGTGGACTTGTGGGTTATCGAAAGACATTAATGAAAAGATGCAGTTAGTAGTGTTACTGTCAGAAGGCCTGACTTATCGTATTTATGGCATTTGCCCTGCACTCCGAATGTTTCCATAGCTTCAATAGGCAAGAACGACATAAATCCAAGGTCTTTCCCGTGAGTAAGATTTTTAATAGTGTATATAACAAATGTAAGTGTCGGATTGCGTCATTCAATCGACTTTTAAATACAGCTAATGTATGTTCACAATCAATCGATTCGAGGAGTGCGTCCCATGTTTGACACACACGAAGAGAAAAGAACTTGCTACGGAACTCCAGGCGGCTGTACTGTTCCTCTCATGGAGCGACCACTAACGTTGGTGTGACTGCTGACTTGCAGTAAAGAGCAGTACACATGGTTCGGATTGTGTACAATCAAGTGTGCCATTATCAAGTTGCCTCGTAATCGACGATACCCAGCTAAATACTACCAAATATTTTAGCCTCTACTCGTATGGAAGGTTGCTCATTCCAAGGACGTATTTGGAAGCTCGGCATTGAGGTTGGTCCAGCGCAATGAGGTCTTGCTTAAGCCATGGCTGCCAGGCTTGGATTGCGTATTCGAGGTGAGAGCGAATACATGCATTGAGCATCTTTTCGAAAATAGTGGTGTCTATTTGTTCGAAAGCAGGTCGTAACAGGTTGACGTTTTGGTTACCAGTTTTCGACCTTTTTGCAGATTACACAGAACAACCCAATTTATCCTGAACCAGCACGCCAAGCTCGCTTTCGACGCATGATCGCTGAAGTACTTACGTTCTTCATCTGTAGAAATGGGTGCGCTTTTGTCATATGGAGAATATCTTGCATTTGCTCATGTTGAAATGTATCAGATTATGCACTGACCACTAATGTAGGTCATATTGACGTAAATTCTGATCAGCATCCGCCTGAATCCTGCGACACACATTGATATCGTCAGCAAACAGTGGGAAAGTTGAAGCGATTGTCCTTGCAAAGTCAATAATAATTACCAAAAACAATCATGACCATAAAACTGTGCTCTGAAGCATCCTAGACTCAACCGGTTTCTTGTCGGCTGAGGAACTCCGGACACTGACCACCAATTTTTGTTACAGGATAAAGTTGGCGATCCATCTCAAGACAGGGTCAGCAATCCCGTACTAATGGAGCTGGGAAAGGAGAATCCAATGAACGAAACGGTGGAATACCTTCGACAAAGCCAAATACCTGACATTACCATCGTCTCCAGTGTCAGCTGACTCGGTCCAGCTACTCAATGCAATGCATAAACTCGTTGTGCACTATCACTGTCGACGAAAGCCGTGTTCCTCGCGAGCAGTACTGTTACAATTTTCTAGATAATACACTAACGCAACAGTGAGCATTGATTATATTACATTGTACAGTACAAGGAGAAGAAATACTTCGCAGTATTTTGAGAACTCTGTCTTGTTTCCGCCTTGGTAATTCCGTGTTATTATTCCAAGCTTCCATATGACAAGAACGTGATTCAGTCTAAGCAGCGCTGAAAGAACAGTGCCAAAGCTTTTGCCAGTTACTTAATGCTGCTCCCAGTGCCTATGAACGAATGACATCGACTCCCGGGAAGCTGTGGCTTCCTCTGAGACATCAGTTTCAGCAGCAAAAGTGATGTGGGTGAGTCCTGAAGGCGGGGAAACAAAAGCTGGAAGATTGGCTGATGGTAAAACTCCCTGCAATGTCGGAGCAAATTCGGTCATCAATGCATTTGCAGTTTCTATTCTTTCGTAGTTAGACCATCAGCCATCCGGAGTAGAGAAATTCCCGGCCTCACCTTACGACGACCTTTGGCATATCTGTACAGCAATTTGTGGTTATCCCTGTAAGTTTTCTCCCTTTTTTGCTCATATAGGGCTTTGTCATGCCTGAGCATTTAAGTGCAGTGGTTAAGCTTGACTGTATGTATGTCCCAATTATCTGGCGTTTGTGATAATCTATCCTCTCGCCACGCTGTGTTGCATATACTCATCCAATTACCAGTTTTACTCCTGACGAAAGAAACAGTTTTAGGCCCATTGCAAATTATTGCCTGAGGCATCTGCAACCAGTAGATTGAATTTGCTGACGAATTCAAGCCAAAAGACTACGGAGTGGCTTTCGGCAAGCAGGGACCAGTTTTTTGCGCTGAGGAGTTGGGCTAAGCGGTCGTAGTGCGCGTAATGGTGCACAATCTCAATTTTCTGGTGGCGATATTTCGCAGGTTTACTATGATGATATTACGCACAGCAGATAAAGTCGAAACTGTTGAGTGTATGATCACAGCCACCCAAATGACATTCTATACTCAACCGATCAATTATACGTTCCACGTTGGTGAACGCAAGAACCACTGAAGATGGTCTAAATCCTGTTCTGAAACGGGTGGGCATAATGAGGTAGTTGTAAAGTGGAACACTCGTTATAAGCTCGTGCAGATCTGCTTTGTATGTTATCCGATTGCTGCAGTGGTTTGTAAACGGTACATGTTGAAATCACCCATGATAAGAATGTGAGTGTGCTTCCTATTTAGACTGCATCTTAAACCTGTCGCATAGTGGCAGTCCATTTCCGGCGTAGAGCTTGTGGGAGGTACAGCAAAATTATAGGACAGGGGTCTCTGTCAAGTAAATACAGGCGGAACCAATGCGAATTTGCCAACTGTAAGTCTGTATCCTTAACGGCCTCTCACTGTAGGTCGCATCCGTAAGACCTAATTACCCCACCTCTTTTCGTAAGCCTGTCGTTTCCTATGAGTGATATGTCTAGCAGCAGGGATCCAGAGTGTGTCCCTTCAGTGTGCAACCATGTCTCCTTGACACCGATGATATTGTATAGCATCCGACTTTGGTGATCTTTCAGTTCGGCCAGCTTCCTGAAAAGGCGTTGTGCATTAGTATAATGGCAGGATAGCTTTTAGGCCCCCTAAGAGCCAACAGAAAGCCAAAGGAGTCGTGTGAGGGAGAATGCCCAACGATGCCAAGTCAGGCGTCATTCGCTTTTTCCATGGGGTCATGACAAATCGTCCGCAGATTAATGTGGACAAGGTACGTCGCATTCCTCCCCGGACGAACTGCAGAATCTCGTGACTGAACGGTATGGTGAAGCCCTTAGTAATCGCAGATAGTTTTGCTTCTTCAAGTAGGCACATAACTGGTCTTGGCAACGCTTCAGTAGCTTTTAACCAAAGTTCAAACGGTTAGCTTTTTTGATGTTTCCGCTAACGTTCTAACATTTCTGTGGCTGTCTGCTCTGAATAAACCAAGCTTTTTAGTGTTGTTTGACCGCATCCTTTATAAGTTGGTGAGGAAGGTAGCCATTTGGGCGATGGCGCCACAACGTTGTTCAAGGAAAGTGTTCCACGGCTGAATCGCCACAGTCCTAAGTCGTAATTTCCGAACACATGACTATTGTGTGAAGGAAGCTCTGGCACGCATTAAATAAGAATAGTGCTTTGACAATCCAGCTTTCTACATCCGCCTGGACTGTTTCTTTTTGCTTGTCGCGTGCTCCAGGGGACCTCAGGATAGATGCGAAACTCACAGGGTCCGTGTTGCAGCGCACTTGGAGAAAGTAACACATTTTCTGTATCAATGGCCGATTCCAGTGTAACTCCAATAATTCTGGCTCTCCATATTGTGCAGAGTTCGGATGAGGAGTAACTATAAGTTTCTTTGGTAGCTTTTTAGCTTTAACGTTCATCAAAATACACATTGAGTTCCACTGGTCGGACAACTTGCCCCGAAATGTAATGATGATAGATTCGGGGTTATTGGTGCACAAGACAGTCAGGGCGTTATTGTTGGACCACTTTATTGTTGAACTGCAAGGTCGGGTAATCTTTGGGCCTTGCATTATGCCAAGTGATGAAGGTCTAAGGTTTGTCTCTCGACGTCAGCGGTGTTTGCTACAGAGGAGACGCTAAATTTAGTAGCCCGAGAGACTTTCGCAGCGACCTCTATATATGTGACTGGAGTCTCTTGGCTTTTGAATTTGACCAGATACCAATGGGCTGTAGACGCATTAGAGTCGGGTTCAGCAGTCCCAATCTTATAAATGATTCATGTTGTCAAGACCGGCTGAATTGGATAGGTCACACTTTACGGGTGATGCCTAATTTACATGGTCCTGGGTACGGTTCGTCTTTCAGAGCTATCATGTTCTCTTCTGACGTTCTACCAAAATTAAAGGACATGAGAGCAATGGAGAAGCAAATTTTGCACCACTGCCTCCCTTAGGAGCCATTACGTGGTCCTGGTGCATATTCGCTTCTACTAATAAAATCTTCGCATCCGTTCGTTTTTCCACTACTTCCGCTAACCCGTCGCCCTTTTGGACTAGGAGAAGCGTACATTTGACTGATAACATAGTCTTACAAGCAGTACGAAACCAGAGGTAATCTTTCCGGGCTCTTTCGTTCTCTTACATGTGGTTTGGAAAGATTTCCAGACTGTGGATGATATCATTTGAAACGGTGTGAGCAGGCTAAACCAAAGTTTACTAAGCTATTATATTCTGCCGATCCACATGTATCCTTCGGCCGGAGCTTTGTTGGAACCGCATCCTGCTTTCTGCTACTCAACAGAGTGTCATTACACTGCAAAATGAGCCGGTTGTTGCTGTGAACTTTTCCCACTTGGGTTCATTGCGTACACCAGTGGGACAAGCGATGTGGTTACAACGGTTAAATAAGGGTAGATTAGCGCAAGTGGTTGCTAACCTGATCGGTTTAACGGATTTTGTCAGCGCATTGGTTAAAGAGGTCATAACAAGTGGCAATTGGCTTTGGGCTATCGATTAATTACAATTAAATGCTGACGTTAGCAGTAACGTAGTAGAAAGTGCGGGATAGCTGCTGCAACTAGTATTAAAGAAGAACTATCTGTGGTTGGCTTGGTGCCTCAAGAAAGTTCTTTCGAACTAGTGTAAAAAGGCAGCAAAAGGAGCCAATCAGCATCTTGGACTCATGGATGGCTTTTGGAATGTTTGAGCTACTTAGAGTTCCACAAATGTCGAACGCGTGCATGAGGCTCCACGTGGAATACGCGATCCATGGCTAGAGTCTTTGGCTCAAAGGTGGCGTTGGTGAACTGGAAGCCCCACAAGGTACAGCGATCAAACTCGTCTGGAGATTGTTTCACATCACCTTCCAATGCAAACTGCAAGCCTTGAGATTGTACGGTGATGAATCGCGACGTCGGCGCGGAGTCCTCATCATGGTTTACTTAATACTGACAAATCCAAATCACGTCTCACTTGAACTCTAACAACAGATCCCAAATACCAAACTGAGAGGTTACCGCCTAAAACTTGACGCGCAATACAGTCGACTTGCATATCGACAAAATGTTTTCTCCCTTCCGGTGTCTCGAACATGGAACACCCTTCTAACTCTCGTCCACTTTCCCCCTACATGAACCCATTTCAAAAATGCCTTGGTGAGGCGCTTCCCCACTTAGTTACTTGATAGACTCCATTTCAATCAGATGACGAAATAACGCCACCCAAAACGGTGTACTCAACAACCCTCTCTCAACTAGGCTAGTTAGAAAAATTGCATCAATAATCACGTGAATAGCTTGGATGCACCCAGACTGAAGTTACGTATCACATCGGCCCAACGAAGTGACACACGAGTCGGCGTTGCCATTTAAATTTATTATTTATTTGCCCAAAGCATATGTAAAATGTTACTGCTTCCCATATTTCTTCTTACATGCAAATTCAATTTCCATTGTAATTTATGGTTGCGCAGCAGTGCAGTTAAATGAATAGACGACTAAACTGATCAGTCACTAATCCAGCAATTCTTTTAACTTTAATTTTCACTACAAGCGTCCTACCGGATTGACGAGCACTAGTGACGAATGTTGGTTCATTGGGTGACCTAATATTGGATTACCTGTTCTTGTGTGATCCACCTCTGTCCTGGAGCTTAGCAGTAACGCTAACCTGGCATCCGAAAATCTGAAGTTAACGGGGCATTGCATAGAACGTCTTAGAAACTGACCTACTATTCGTGTACGCTATCCCAAGAGCGCATTCTCCAAATCATCATTTTATCGTTCACACTGGTCCTATGTGAAACGCAGATGAAAGAAGTACTCAGCCTACTGCATTTTACATGAAAAAATTCAGCTTATTTAGATTAAAAACACGAAAACTTCGTATTTGCTATCCGACACGTAGTGGCACTGGAAAATAAGACCAAATGTTACAAGTGGATGCAAAAACTAATAACAGATGATAACTTGCAAGAAAGCGTGTCATCAGCTTCATTTTAATGTCCGACCAGACCACCTAACAAGACACAAAATACTAGCTTCTTCACTCGCTATGAATCACTGTTATTTGTTCATTGCAAGTTGTAACCTAGACAGAGTAAATCAGGAGCCCAAGTGTATCCACAGTAGAGTATACAGTTTCATTTCCTCCTTCTAGTGTATAAGTGCTACTCTGGTGGCAGTGGAAAACTCTGGTCTTCAACAGACATTCGCTCGACGTACAGATACAAACTGATTTCAGTTAATTCCAAGGGCAAACGGTGTACCATTAGAACGGCGTATGGGATTGGAGACGGGATTCCTTCCCATCGATTTCCTTGTTATTGTCGGAGATCCCGGAAAGTAAACTAACAAGGAATCGGCTGTTATGCACGCGGAAACCGTTGAGAAAAGTGAAACAATGCGTAACGAAGTGTCCAGAAAGTTAGTTAAGATGGAGGCAGAGAGGTAGTGTACAAAAAGAAGGGAGTACAAAGTATATTTCTCGAATTTGCTAGCTGATGAGACGCAGGGTCAAATCCTGAATACTACACATATTTATGACCACGCATAAGAAAAAATAGATAGGTTATCAGTTACGGTGTATGTTGCAGAACTCGGTGCTTCAGCGACAAGTGTTTATTCAGCAGAATCAACTCGGAGAAAATTATAGGATATCTG
>CALYDF020003700.1:0-27717 GCA_944474145.2 Dicrocoelium dendriticum
CCTGTCGCGAGCCCCTTGCAGTGCTATCTGTTCATGTACTCTTTTCTTTGTTCGCAAATCTTGAGATATCCCGCAATGAGTAGTAAATACGATGTCAACATTCCTGCGTTGTCACTTAAGAACACGAGGAATAGTCGCGGACCTAGTATTGATCTTTGATGCACACAAAAATGAACCTGTAACGGGTCGGACAGTGCGCTGAGACTCCGCGTATTCAACCGTACTTGGAGTAGGAGTGAGTGAATACAGACTAGAATACTTTTATCCGTCCCGTATCTCTGACGCTATTGAAACAGAATTCAACGAGCAATGCGATGAAATGCATTTGAAGGAGCAAAGGAAGTGATATCGACACATTCTTCATCAGCAACGGATTCTGTCCAGCTAGCACTTGCTAATGGTGATTCGTGCTATTTGAATGGTTTTAACAGAATACATACGGCTCTTGCACGATGATATGTCCCCTTTCAGAATATCCCATAAGTGCACCTGCAACGACTAGTTTCATCAATGTAGTTAGTACAGGAAGAAGAGTAATCGGCCGCCAGTTCGCAGACACCATACCCTTACCCCCTTTGTAAATGGGGGTAACTATACCACGATTCCACATATTTTGGGACCGGCATCTCGTTTAAAGCGCACTGGGACAACTGAGATGGTGGTTCAGCCCAGCACGTGGCATGATTACTTTTAGGTAAAGCTATCCTGACTAGCTAAACTGTACTCTCGAAGAAGCATTAGACATTTCAGTACATCCGCTGCTGTGTAGGTAATGTGGCAAGTCCTGGTGGTGTTCTGATATGTGTGGGATTAACAGGAGACTGCGAAACGCTATGGAAAGTACAATCAAACTGCCATATAAGAAAATTAGAGGTTTGTTTTGCCTTTTGCGCCTGCCCACAGAGTTTGTGGAGAGGAGATGCAACGCTGTACTTCGCAAAGTGCATTTGCATGCCTATAAAGTAGCTTGGGATTGCGGCGGAATTTGCTCAGCAAATCCTGTAGTGTTACAATTGTTTGTCTCGGACCACGTTGACACAATGATCTCATTGATTTATGTAAGCAGCTCACTTTCCGGCATTTGGATCGGAATGTTATGTTTTCCAAGGTGAATATCTCATGGTCATTCGTTTCCGCGTTGTGCTCCTCAGGAAGGATTTGACTTTTGGTAATTGACCTTAGTCTCTGATGCCTTGGTTACTAAGGTTCTGAATTAACCGACGAATTTTCCTAAGCGACATAGTGGGATTGTTCCGCCTGAACAGACAAACTAGTGATCCTAATGCGGTCGGATAAAAGGTTGTGGTGTGCTATTATGCGGACCTCTTTGATTTCCTTGCTGTACTTTTCAGTGTACCGGAATAGCAAAGTTGCCAGATCACAGTGCCCTAGGGTGCCAATCACCGTCACTGTGTTGACCATATGTTCCACATGGGGGAAGACAAAGTCTAACATGGCCGACATGTTCCCTGTTCTGTATCTCTTAGGAGAAGTAACGTGGTTATTTATTGGTGGTCCAGCGGCAATTTCCTGTAGTTTATTTGTTAACTGTTCGCCAGCTGAGGCAAGAATATCCAGTGCGTGCAACTTGTGATTCTTTTGCAAGGCGAACGTGAGAGTTAGGCTGAGCCAGAACTGTTTTAGTGCAAAAGATTGACGACTGTAAATTACTAGAGTAGGCATGGGAGGACGTATACGAGGGTAAATAAACATGCATTACCACCACTTATTTGCCGGGGGCACCAAAGTGAACCAACGACTTGAAGCGCTTTTCCACAACGACTTGGCAACTTAGAGCATTTTCCAATACGAAGATACGCCACTTCCTCTATTAGGTTGATCCTCACCTAGAACAGACATATGAGGTAGAGAGGTCTCAAGCTACGGGATTTCATGATTCAGCCAATACTCATTTATCAACATCAGGTCCATGGACACCAAGACTTGTCGATAATTAAGGTCGGATTGTTGGATGTAGAGTCCCTGCGCATTGATATGCATACAAGGGAGTGCATGGAGTTAGAAGTATATTTGAGGATGCGAATGATAAGTCCAAGCTTTCACCGACTAAAGCCTGGTCGGCAAATAAAAGATTTTGTTGGAGTGCTGTCAATGATATTTGAGCTGGTTCATATTGCATGGTAGAATGAATACAGAACGAAGTTCCGGTTTCAGCAAGAATTGGGTAATTCGCCGTAGTTTCAACAGTGGGTTGGACAATGCAGGTGTCTGCTTCGCATTTTAAACATAAAGCATTCATGTCTGACTCAGATAACTTTGATGCAAGGTGTCTAATGTCGAAATCGTTTACTCGTAGCTCTGCTGGATTTGCATGCGCCTGTTTCGGCAATTGTTTGGACTGTAGCAAACCTACTTCATAATCGGGCCACATCCGTTGAATTTGATGATGATGGCTGAAAAATGGTAGGTTTGGTGATCACATTGTCAAATGAGAGCGATTGACGGAGGTAGCGACATTCCACTCAAACATCTGTTGTGTATCACGGTCATCAGATGCTTGAAATTAGAGTTATAGATGCAAAAGTTCAAGACGTCGAACATGGTATACATTAGGGTAGTATGCATTGCTAGTAAAAATTTAGCGCTACTTTATACTATGTTATGAAATATAACTTGATCCAATCAAGCTGATGCGTTCCTACGTATGAGCATGCTTTACTTGTATTGGAGAAGTGACTTGGCTTTTCACCTAACTTATGCATGAGATTCCGTTGCCATTGCGATTAGTAAATTCAATGCATAACATATGGATTTGTGATATTATTTCACAAAAGCGTGTATGGTTTTCATTTAGATGTTGACGTGGGTGAGTTGAATAAGCTGTAACCTGGTCATCTCTGCTGTCCGAATACTGTGCAAAATGATGTAGTCGATGGCAGTCTAATTAAATAAATTTATAGCTCAATTAGTCATGTCTAATTTACGCCCTAGATGAAGTATGTTTATGGAGCTAGATGATTGTGGTCGACTTATTGGCATTCACTTGCCCCGTGCATATTTCTACATTAAACGGTTATGTGATGTGCATCGACCTATACGCAAACGATTAGTCGTCACTAATGTCAAAGGTGATAGAGCAAACTGTTGCACGTTAACAGTGGATCAGCAATTTGAATATATTTAGTTAAAATATTTAGTTAAATAAATAACTTACTAAGTAAAATTAACCACACTATCGCACGTGCGGTATCTTTCCAATATTCTCGCACAGCTGCCTAAGCACAATTCTCACACGTTTTTAGGACCGTTGACCAGGACTAAGGATAGTACCCTTTTATCAATTCCCAACTCCACATAAAGTGATACAATAAAAGAGAGAAAACGAAGGAAATAATGAAATGTAATGAAATATGAAACGTTTGACATTTTAGAATTGCTGGATAAATAAATATACCTTTTGAAAATGTATAGGTGCTTCACTAAACGAATGCAACTTTTGTTTAAAATGGCATTTACACACTTCGTTTGCATATAGTAGGGACTGGTCAGCAAGCTGGACAGTTATTGCCCACTTAGTTAATGCAGTGTCTATCATCAACCTAGCACATTTTCTCTTTTATTTGTTTCCCGATCACGAACCATGCTTGAACAATGTTTTCATGTATTGTAAATGGTGACCCTTCCGAATATTTAAAATGAGGTGACCGCATTTGCAGATGCAGCAACGATGTGGCCAGTTCCACGCATTTGATGGCTCAATCGTTGTGTTGCGTCCTATGGTGAATTTGGTAACGACAACTGCAAACTAGCCATTCGCTCCTCTCACCTTAGCTATATTTTTTAATCTGGTACCACATCAGTCACGTAATCATAAATAATTGGAATGATATTTCTTTCCAAATGGTCGCACATTTCAGGACAAAAGGTGAATCAGAGTGAGTGAACCAGTCGCAAGCCAGAGTTTATGTTAAACACTAAATGACTGTGTGGATTCAAAGTTATGACATGTTTGCAGTAACATAGCACGAATGCACATAACACCTTTGTGACGCAGATTATCTCTTGAATAGCAAATCTAAGGAGAAATAATATAACGCAAATTTGCCGGTTCAGAAACGTGCATGATTTGGGGAAAGTGAAGCAGTCTGTCGTTGAATGCTACAGTCGTTTCATCATGGTGAATTTATTTTATTGATAGAGCAAGATTTGGATGTGGGTAAGTCCTCTTCTTAATGGATGTGATTGCATTCAAAATCCGTAATTCTGCGTTAAATATACACTCGAGTTTCAATGATTAATCTGTACCAAACTACCTGCGGGTACTTTTCTGTGCGTTTTATGTGTTGTGTATACAACTAGGTGATAAAACTCTACACTTGGCCGCTATCCTTCCGTTATCTGCATGCTTGCATTAGTAGTCGTGGCGTGTTGGATTCTAGCGAAGCTAGGTTGTATATAAATATTATTTATTTCATTCAACTAGGAAGTAGTTTTCCCGGACAGATTTAGGATGCTGTTCAATAGGAAATTTCAACCGCGATTGTAACCATATGCCACTTGCATTAACTGCGAAGCACCAATTATATCCGGCTTCTAGTGCGCGATGGACATTCATTACAACAATCCACAGCAGCATGACTACATCTCCGGATTCTGCGAAGCGTCCAAGTTGAACACAATTGTTGCTAACATGTTCTGCAAATGTCTGAAACACGAGATTCGGAAAGCAATATATGGAAATCTTTATTTATCAACGAGCATTGCCCGCAATAAATAATCGGATGTATAGTCCAATGGGACACATACATAAGTTACTTTCCTGTGCATGCAAATGTGTAGCTCTCCATTGAGCGATTGATTTTCGTTTAAAGCTCTCTACCGCACGTTCATGTTGGGCCAATATTCAACTCGATGTGTGGAAGCTCGGTATTAATCACTTCAAACATTCTGGATTCACTATTGTCCCCTTGAATACAGATTGCTGTGACCGATGAACAGGGCCAGTTGATGTTATCAACCAAATAGAGGTCAAATAGGATCGGTTCGAAGTAGTTTTTTAGCTGGCGAAGCGGGTTCGTAGAAGCGCAAATTTGTTTCTCAATTGTCTAGCATTGATTCGGTTGGATTTCCGCATTTCCCGGTGTTACGTGGGGAACAATTACTATCTGCCTGAGTTCCATCAGATGGTTCTTGCTGTGTAACATTATCATTTGGATCATTTCCAAGCACCATCATGGTCACATAAGCAAGCTGCTGGTGTTGTGAATTCTCAGAGTCGCTGATATTTTGCGCACTTGAACAGAACCTGCAACTTTGCATGCAGCACCTGAAGCTGTTTTAGTTCTCCATTATTTGACGTCTGTTAGAATCAAAGTAAAAACAGGAGAACAAGTGATTCCGCAGTTGCGGCCTTACAATCTTTCTGGATGATCAGATGCAACAGACGTGCATATGTATATCGCATATCTTGTCATGGTTCAGCCCAATGCACCTGCTGCGACATCCGGGCTTTAATCTTTTAGAAGGGACCCATATGTTTTCACGGTGAAGCATTAAGTAATGCCCTGATTCGCTACCTAAGAGATCTATAATATATATCTTCTCTGAAATTTGCGGGAAACCTCCGTATCGGAAGCATTTTATGGTGAAGCATCTACATCAATTATTACGGTATGTATCCAGTCTAATTATCGTTTCCCTTTGGATATCTGTCCGCGAATACGTCAGACTCTCACTGTAGTTTTGGTGATGTATCAGGCATGACAGCTGAATTTCAGCATATCGTGGGATACATTGTTCTGTCTTTCTATTGTATCGGTGGCGCGGCACATGTTGTTTCTATGTAAGGGTGTCAGGAGGGTAATGAACACATAGTGCACCGTTAGAGTCTATTGAATCCGCTATATCGCGAATGCTACCAGTCTACTCATGCAAGAATGCATTAGACTTAGATTTTAATTGTGGCATTGATATGGTGCACATGAATTAATCCGCAGTCATCTGAGTGTCGTCATAATATTTTGTATGCTGATGCTGCAAGGCACACATGATCCGAGCAACGAATATTTCCTCTCGGTCAGAAACTGTTCTCAGTATGGACGCACAGCGATATTATTGCAGATGAACCCTCGCCAGCTCGCTGGTTATCCTACAGCTTACACTAATTCCACCTGGATTTATCAGCGCTATGATTTGGGTATATAATCTAGGATCCCTCATTTAGCTTTGATGTTTTAACCGCTTTTATTGATGGAAAGGCGACTTTAGAAATCTAAAAGCGCAAAGATTTCGCATCAGGTTTATTTTAGTGGAATACTTTCATTCCAACTATTGTTACTCGGCTATATTCACAGCATAAATATATTTTTAGTAATGTTTGGTTATTCGCCTCCGTCGTTGTGTATATTCTCCTGTTCCCATGTGTTTTATTCAATACCTAGCTACTGATAACGAAATAATTTAACGCGCTTTGTGCAAACGGAATCTAACTAATCTCGACACGGATATTTCCAATGCTTTACGTCAAGACTGGTGTTGACAAATCTACATGTTTTAGAGATCCAGCATTCTGATTCCATGTGCAACTTCGTGCATTGGTGCGTGTGCATTAACTAAAGCCATGCTCTACAGCTTGGACTAGATAACCTGGGAAAATGACATAAAGCGAAGTCCAACGTAATAAGCGGCTGGTGAGACAGGCTTGAGCATCTTTTTCGGCTACGGTGAAACGACAGAAATGATAGATTATGTACCGGATGCAGGGAATGATATCACGCTAAGCGTGCTCGTTTAAATATAAGAAACGTGCAAATCTTGAATTTAATCCAGCGTCCATTGGATTCTCCATCATATATATGGTTACCCCAGTTGTTTGATGCATATCTATTTGGGCAAATAATTTAATATTAATGCCGCAGTTCTGGCTGCTATGTGGTTTTGCTTAAGCGCGAGTGCATGTCGCCCGGTGTAAAATTGAGATGGGGCGAGACATAATCGTGAATGCTTTTAACGATTGGTCCCCTAATCACACCGACTACCATCTTCCACTTCATCTTCATTCCACCAGGCCTCTTGAGTAAGTTCACATTATGAAACAGACTTAGCGAGCTGAGCAAATTTACTTCGCGTTTAACGCATCAAAATGTGTATTTGTGAGATATCTACTCTTCCCATTTTAGGACCTGCATGGAGGGAGCGTAAGTTGGAATATTGACACACCTTTTTAAGTCTGCAAATCCGAATGTACTTTTAGTCATTCATGCTCGATTCTAAGATATCTCGATATGAAAAGATATGTGGTCATTTTATGGAAGAAGCTTTAGCTGGTCCTAAAGTGGTAAATATTATAATGATTGATCAATCTCCAACAATGTGTTGATTTTTCACCTCTCCGTCCTTCCCCTATTAGCACCTGAGTTGGAAGAGGGTAAGTCGGAATAATAGCACGCCATTTGTTTCCTTGTTCGGACTTCGCTTGAGGTCAATTCACACACTGATACAATGCACTTGGCATAGCTGGTGATGCACCGATGGCGGCATATACATGTAACTCGGTATTCTCAATTTTTACTTATGTGGGATCGTTCACATTTGGACTACTGCGTGTTAATCCGGCTTCGTGGTAGAAATGCATGTGCGGTTTCAAGAGCATGCACTATAAAGTACAAACTAACATTAATATCTACTCAAGGACTAGTAAACATGATACGGCTTGTGAACCATAATCCATGGAGTTCGGAAATCGTGGATACTAGCAAACAGTAGGCGTCACTTGATCAATCTGCAAGCCCAATGCGGCGATGAGTAGCGGCTTCATTTTAAAAGATAAAGGATAGTCCAGTGGTGCAATGAAATTTGCAGAAAATCACTAATTTATCACGATATAAACTTTGTCCAATCACCCTAATCCGTCCCCCTATATGATCATGCTCTGCTTCCTTTGGATTCAAGTTCCCTAGCCTTTGCGATTATTTAACTCAGAGCAAGGCAATTAAGTTAGGTGTTGAATATTACTTACACAAACGCATATATTGTTCTCATTTAGACGTCAACGTCGGTGAGTTAAATCAACTCGAAACCTAACCATCTATGCTGTCAGCCTCAGCCGCTCTATGGTATTTTTGAATTATGTATAAATAAATAATGCATGATGTAATATGTCTAGGTTTACTATAACCACACTGGAAAGCATATAAATTTAGATGGACTATACTGAGCTAATATTCTACTTTATTTGCCCGTGCATATTGCTACATTGTCACCTTAGCTGAGCCCGTACTTAGATGATCATTCGGCGCTTCATTTATACTAATCCCAACCACGCAAAACTCAAGCGGATTCTTGATGAGTAGGCATCAGCGGTATGAGTGTCTAAGCAACGAATCCTATCCGCATAAATGCAAACATAATAACTCATTTCAGTTTTGACTTCGACGTTTACACATAACGGCATGAGCATATGTGACACACACCTATTCAGGAACGTTTGCCAAATTGAGCAAAGCATAACCAAATGAATGATGTGCTGTTCATGAAGTGTTTCATTAAGAAAATCGTTTTAATCAACGCTACAATATGGGTGCAGTCGTGTAAATTATATATGGTTAACGAAGCGATTACATGATTGACCGCAAAACACGCTTTTGGAAGTCGTTTTCAGAAATATCGCATCAGGGTCACATTATTATTCATTTATTGCACAGTTAGATGATGCGCAGTGGGCATTATCCAACTATTACGTTTTCACTTTCAATCGTTTTCCGTGAAAGTACAATTTCTTAACAAGATCTCCAGGTTTTGCAATAGTTGACTTTTCTTAATTTCTACGAGGAAATTGTCGCATTTGCAGATGCAGCAAGGATGTGGCGATTTCGACGTAAATGTTAACTAAACTGTGATATTTTTCTCTGTGCGAGGATGTTGGTAACGCTATTAGCTGAAATTAGCAGTGATATTAGTCATTCGATTTGCTCCGATTAACTGAGTATTTACTTGCCTCTGTGTAAACAAGTCAATCAATGATAAACGGAATGATATTTCTCTCCAAATTGCCGCACATTTCAGCGCAAAAAGTGAATCAGAGTGAGTGAACCGTTCGTAAGCCAGAATTTATGCTAAGCGCGCAACGACCGTCTGGGTTCAGAGTTACGGCACGTTTGCTGTATCATTTCATCATTACACACAACTCGTTTGTGACACAGGTGGATCCTAGAACTCAAAGTCGGATATCAATTAATGTGATATACTTGCTTGTGCTCCCAAAATTTGCATGCATTCGGAAAAGTGAAGCAAGTTCTCGTTTATTGCTATAGTCCTTTCATCATGGCACTTGATTTTTTGATAGAGCAAGATTTGGACGTGGGTAAGTTCTCTTCTCAATGGTTGTGAATGCAACCAAAATCACTTATTCTACGTTTATTCGCCAAAATCTTAACCATCGTCCACCTCAGATTTTAACTGTGTATATGGTACATGCGTCCATCGGGCTCTTTTACGATATATCGGTAAAATTTGCGTATTGGCTAGTTATGTTCACACAGTTATTTCATCCAACTTAACTTGTTGATGAATCAGTCAATCGGAATCGTCACATATATAGTTCGAGCTTAATGGATCCAATATTTCACGATTGGTATTGCAATGCATCTTTCGTGTAGACGCACAAGTGCTATATATATGATCTCATTCGTCGTCAAGGTATTAGCTCCTGTTAAAATACTACGGCACGAATTTAGTTCCTTAATATAATCTACCAAGGTTTCGCGCATTAATTCTAACCTTCAGTCGCGACTGAAGAGAACAATCAAAATGTTGACATATCGCAACCTCTGTCTTCTCTCTGCCCTAACGAAATGGCTGAAGGGGACACACTGTTGTACTTCCAAATTGCGTTTTATAACAAGGCCCAAGTTACTTGCAGTTTAATTATGCTCGTTTTTGTTTGTGTGGTAAAGTATGAGCTTAGACACTTTCACCCTACGTTTACCCGTTTCAATAGGCTTTCTGAATATCACTTTGGTTTTCTTCCATGGTTTGGACACCGCAATGTGTAATAGTTATTTAGTTCTTAAAAATATTTTGGCATATATTTTGTTCCTAGCAATTTGTCATTTGTCACACTCGTTGTGTTTATATCCGACTTCGGTATCCAATTGCCAGGGCAACCACGTGGACGTAAATGTGAGCTACTGCAATTCCGTCGTGATACTTTTGCCCGATAAAATGTGTTGTTAACATTTTTCACGCATTGGCAAAGGAGGCCTTTATCACTCATGCGCTGTGTACAGTTTAGCAGAAACTTTAACACATCTAGCTTTCACAGTTATATTCAAAATGTGGGGCAAACATGTGGATTCTAATATGTGCCCAAAGAACTACCTACATACAACAATTTGTGCTTCACCAATATAATGTTTCCTGTTGTTTGATTAAAACAAGAATCCAAGTGATTGCAGATTATCATGGATGCTGCAGGTAGAAGCTTTGCGAGTTGCATTTTAACTCGTAAGTCGCTTCGACAGTCATCATCGAGACGGTTAGCTTCGTCACGGAGAGTATATTTGAAATGAATGAAGTGATGTTTCTTGATCCTGTACAAATTGTTCAAAGGTGCTTTCAAGCTTAGCAGCATTGTTCACTGAATGCATAATATACGCAAACTTAATAACGGAAAAAACAACCACGTGTATTTCCAAGTCTGGATAGAACGCATCTTAATCTTTTAAACATTCAAAGTACATGTTCTCTTACGTTTCAAAGGAAAGCAATGTAAATCACTGTTTGCTTCATGCACCATATCCTCTCCATTTCAGACCGTCGCGATTGATTCTCTATGCATCTGAAACAAAATGTCTCTACCGTTCTTTCGCAATATAATTTGTGAGCATGCTACTTATTGTTCTTGATGATCAGTACTAGAGATGCGATGTTGGAATAGATTACAGATCCGTTGATTCCATTTTCAGCTCATTGTTCGCGTTATGCTATAAGCGAGTTGCCCGATATGCCAATCAGCGAACGTAAATTGTGCTGCTTAGAGCAACAAAATGGTTTAAAATGATGCGTGCGTTAGGAAGCGGATATCACTAAGAGATGATTTTGCGCGTGAAATCTCTTGCTTACTAATTTCTATCAAGAAATATCAACGAGATGGTCGCAGTCAGATCGACAGTCTAAATAAATTCATAGGTACACACGTGTATGCGTAGTTTTATAGATTATTAATGTCGCGAATGCAGATATCCTCTTCAGTTTTGTGTTTTGACAATGTTGAATACTGCCTCTTGAATACGTCAGGTTCTAACAATGTAATACCAACTCTCCTAGTCTGTTGAACGAACGTAGACTCAGAATTGTTTCTCGTACAGCACGGTAACTGACAATCTCGAAGTCTGTGGGTTCTCGGAACTTAGCCGAGAAAGATTAGTTCACGCGAGTCGAACGGGTTCCTAGACCGAACGCAAAGTTCTACGCACGATTTCCCAACCCAAGACTGAAGCAAGAACAAGGCAGGCCTTTGCCACAGGCGCTTTTACTTGCCAAAGCTAAGGCGATTCTAGCGTTGTACAGCCTCATCTTTATATCACGAAACGGTGATGAAGGGGATTTTTCCTTGGAAGGGTTTGCGTAAGCAAAGCCTGGAAACAAGAAACATGGTTTTATGTAAATGTGTAAAGTCCGTAACTGAGCAGAAATGTTGGAAGCTCGGCGAGAGTTGTCCGGAAAAATGAATGTCGCTTGGATACAACAATGCGTGTTTGGTTGGAAACAAGACTGTTTCTGGGTGCAAAGGCTAAACAAAGTGCATGTTACACGAGTTGGAAGGCTGATTGAACGTGTGCGTTTTGTCCGCTCTGAGTACATGTGCACTTGAGTAAATCGGGTTTTCAGCCTTCCGTAATTTAAGCCTTTAATAATTATAGGGACGTTGGGTCCCCAAAACATGCCTTCTTTAAGTTTGAACATACCGTTTGAGTTTTGGGTCGATCTGTATTCTTTCGGTTGTTCGACGGATGCGTTGTGATCCTTGAGGAGGAATCGGCGGTGCGAGTTCCACAGTTTCCGTCTGTTGCCCGGGAATTCCGAAAGTATCCAATAGTATGTGCAGGGGTGTTTTTGCGGTTGACTGTGATGGCTTTTTGAGTGTTCCATGTCGCGGCCGAAGTTGGTTTTGATGGCGAACCCAGGTGTCATCTCCTACAACGATATCGTATAGCATACTACCATGATGGTCCGTTACTGTAGCTTCGATGCAGTGTGGGTGACCAGCCCGGTAGTCACGGGCAAAGACCGGAGCTCCAACAGCGTAGCCTTTGCACTTGGTTTTGATTTTGGATTTCACCGGTGGTACTTTGGTTGGGATTAGTACGTCGTGTGTTGTGCGCAGTTTCCGACCCATCAATGCTTCGGCGGGTGATTTCCCTCCTGGAACTGCTGGATTAGGTGTGGTCCTGTAGACGAACAGGAAAGCCTGAATAATGGTTTCTGTAGTTCCCTCCCCTCGAGCCTTTAAGAGCGCTCGCTTGAAAGTGTCGACAAAACGTTCCACTTGACCGTTAGACTGTGGATGATAGGGTGGTGATCGGAGGTGCTGGACGCAGTGAGAGCGACAAAAATCCTCAAATTGGGATGACGTGAACTGCGTTCCGTTGTCGGACACTAGAACATCAGGGAATCCATGTTGAGTGAATATGCGTTGGAGACAAGTTATTGTTGCGGTGGTAGTCGGAGAATTAATTGTTACGACTTCAGGCCATTTAGAGTACGCATCAACCAGGACCAGATAGGAGGTACCATTAATTGGACCAGCATAATCGATATGTACTCGAGACCACGGTTTCTCTGTTGGTTGCCAGGGAACTGGTGGTTGGTGCTGTGGCATCTTGGCTGCTTCTTGACACCTGGAGCAACGGCGGACCAAATCTTCAATGTCGCTGTCTATCCCAGGCCAATAGACGAAACTGCGAGCAATTGCCTTCATTCTGCTGATACCAGGGTGTGCAGAATGGAACTGACGGAGCACGGCTTGTCGAAGGTGGACAGGAACTATGACTCGATCAGCGGTCATAAGGCAGGAGTCGACGACAGAGAGGGAGTCCCGACGCTGGAATAGGTGCTTGAGTTCTCCTGAGAAGGTAATGTTAGGCCAGCGTGTCTGAACGTAAGCGATAGCTTAGCGGAGAACCGGATCATGTGCAGTTTCGCGACGTATGTCGGCGGCTGTAAGTGGAAGGCTGCGGATAGTGTCTGAAAGCTGATGACGAACATCTTCTTCGACGGCGACAGCGGCGATCACGATATCTTCATTTACCGTATGTTTGGGGATGAGGCGTGAGAGACCGTCAGCTTGACCAATTCCTGAGTGCGGCAGAAACGGATTTCGAAATCGTAACCGAGAAGGATGACGGCCCATCGTTGAAGTCGACTGGCTGAATACGTTGGAATACCCGTCTTGGAGCCAAAGATGGACAACAACGGCTTCTGGTCGGTCAACAAGGTGAAATGTATACCATACAGCATTTTGTGGAACTTTTTAACAGCAAAATTCACTGACCTACATTCATCATTCATTCAACGCGTCTACCTAAAAGGATACTTCAGATGTCTTGCGCCAATTTACTCTGTTACTGGGGTACAGAGGCTTGTGCATTCGTGTGAGAGAAAAGCGCACTAATTTTCCATATTACTACGGGCTATATATATATATATATTATATATATATATAGTGCATTGAGGCTGGTGGTGGCTAGATCCTGACAGATGGTCTACCAACTGCTGCTACTGTTGTGTCATTTGCTCATGTCCTGGGCGCCTCCTCCTGGCGACCGCTGGGTTGGAGTTGCGTTACCAACTTCTCCTTGCTAGGATCCAGGACACCACGTGCTAGACCCGCTGTCATTCGGGTGTTCATTTAATCGAAGGCTTTGGCTGAGGACCCGAGTCGTTCTCCTGTCAGGTGTGGGCGCCCTGGCAGTATCCTAGTCCATCCTCTTCGGAGGTTAGGAAGTGGTCGATGGCCCACTTCCCGTAAAACCTAGCCATGGGAGACAACAGGTCTAGGGGTTATAAGCTCACAGCTCGATTGGCGTAGAGCACGAGCGCCACGCATTTTTGCTGACGATGGGAGGACACCTCCGGGTGTTCAATGATTTGCTACTGCCCGCCTCAAGCCAGGCAGCCCCTGAGCAAATTGGTGCAAACCCACCAAAACCCACCTGCGTCTGGCCGTGGTCACAGTTGCGTATCCTACTACGGTCGCAAAACATATATAAAACGTTCCAGAACCTCAAAGGCTGCGTGTGACGCCCGTCAAGCAGATCCCAATCTGTCTCTGCAATCACATTCCCGAGCTGGATCTGCTCCCCACTGCCTTGTGGGTCAGGCTATTGAGTCAAAGGCTCCGGGCGGAGTCCCTCAGACAAACATCCAAACCACTCACCGCCTTGTGGGTCAGGCTATTGAGCCAAAGGCTCCGGGTGGAGTCCCTCAAGCAAACCTCCGAAGCAAAACGACCACCTCGCGTGCGATTGCCCACCAATGCAATCAGATGCCTGCACGCAAAGCACTCAGCATCGGGTGCTGGAACGTGCGCACACTACTGGACCGGAACTCCAGCGAGCGCCCGGAGCGACGCACTGCACTCGTCGCGATGGAGCTGGCGCGCTACAACATCGATATTGCGACGCTCAGTGAAACCCGGCTCGCTGAGCAAGGTAAGTTGCATGAAGCAGGTGCTGGCTACACATTCTACTGGGTGGGCAACGCCGCCTCAGCGCCACGTGAACATGGGGTCGGATTTGCAATATCCGATCGCCTCCATGACCAGCTGGTGGGTGAACCAACGGGCATCAGCGCGCGACTGATGACTGTTCGCCTACGACTCGGAAGAGGTAAGTTTGCTACTTTTATAAGCAAGTACGGTCCGACCATGTGTTATCCTGATGACACGCGTGCTCAGTTCTACACTGAGCTATCCTCCGTGATACGGTCTGTGCCGAGGAGCGACCGACTATTTCTCCTGGGTGATTTCAACGCGCGCGTTGGGCGTGATGCATCAGCGTGGACAGATGTTATCGGTGCGCATGGCATTGGCTCAGCGAATGGGAACGGTGACAGGCTGCTCTCACTGTGTGCCACTCACGACCTGACGATCACGAACACTCGGTTTGCACTGAGTGCCAGTGATATAGCAACTTGGACGCACCCACGGAGTGGTCACGCTCAACTGTTCGACTATATCATCGTACGTCAGCGTGATATGCGTGAAGTGCGCATGACACGTGTACTGCGTGGAGCTGAGTGTGGCACTGATCACAAGTTGGTGCGGACCAAACTGTACATATATTTTCGTAAATCTATGTATTGCCCTCCCGCCGTGAATCGGCGTAAATTTAACATTCTCTCCCTCGGTACTGTGGCGAAAAGTACTGAGCTGGAGAAGGCGATGGCTGCACGCCTGTGTGATGTGGACTGCATAGCCAATGTGGGCGACCTGTGGCACCACATTCGCGACCAGGTGACAGCTGCTGCCGAGGAGACCATCGGGCGCGCAAACAGTAAGCGGCTTGATTGGTTTAATGACAACAGTGCGACGATCGGCGCATTGGTGTCGGAGAAGAATGCAGCATTTGCTGCACATGTTGCAGACCCCAGTGACTTGGGGAAGAGTAGTCAGTTTCGCAAACTTCGACGGCGACTGACCCGAGAGCTCCTTTGCATTAAAAATGCATGGTGGACGGAGAAGGCGAAGCAGATGGAATGCTACGCCGAACGCCGCCAACACAAGGAATTCGTTGACTCCTTGAAGGCGGTGTATGGACCGAGATTGGAGCCGCTGAGGACACTGCTCGATGGTAGTTCAAGCGCTACCTGCCAACAGGCTGCAAACATAATGCAGACCTGGTGAAAACACTTTGACTGTCTCTTGAACAACCTTTCAGTGATCGACTGGCCTACATTGAACGGCCTCAAGCAGCACGATGTGAAGGCGAGTCTGGCGGACACGCCGACACTGGATAAGACGCAGAGAGCACTTGCTCAGCTGCAAAACGGCAAGTGTGCCGGAGCCGGCGGGATCCCGCCTGAAGTATTGAAACACGGCGGACCCGCGTTGTTAACTGCGCTGCACCACTTGGTGCGACGCGTGTGGATTGACGAGGAGGTGCCTCCTGAGCTGAAGGATGCCCTTGTGCTACCACTGTACAAGGGCAAAGATAGCAAGAAATGTTGCAGGAATTATCGTGGCATCAACTTGCTGAGTTGTGTGGGCAAGGTGATTGCCCGAATCCTGCTCAACCGCCTCGTCAGTCAGGTTGTGGAACCTAACGTGGCGGAGAAGCAGTGTGGATTCCGTTCGGGTCGCAGCATTATAGATATGGTGTTTGCGCCTCGTCAGTTAGTGGAGAAATGTAGAGAAGGACACCATCCATTATACTCGCGTTTTGTTGATTTCACCAAGGCATTTGATACGGTGAACCGCGAGGCATTGTGTCTGGTGTTAGGTAAGTTTGGTTGCAGGCGTAAATTTGTAAGTTTAATTGAATGTCTGCACAGTGGTATGCGAGCGAGGGTGCAGCTGAGTGGAGAGACCTCGGATGACTTTGCAGTTGTCTCTGGTGTGAAACAAGGCCGTATCTTAGCTCCTGCCCTGTTTAATACATATCTTCATGCAATGTTGTCTTGTGATTTTGATGCCGCTTGTGCTTACGGTGTTCGTGTGAAGCACCGTATTGATGTTGGTTTGCTGAACATCCGTCGTTTCGGTGCGAGAACTGTAGTCTGTGAGACAGCTAACCGTATGTTGCTGTTTGCTGACGACTGTGCGTTGTTTTCACACAGCGCGGATGAGTTGCAGCACATGACTAGTGCTCTGGCTTCTACAGCGGCAAAATTTGGGCTCACCATCAACACAAGCAAAACTGTCTGTCTCTTTCAGCCTTCAGCGGAGGTGCAATCTTCAATATTGCCGCGAATCAGCATTGGTGCTGAAGTATTAGAAACCACCTCCCGCTTTTGCTACCTTGGGCGTGTAATGTCGACTGATCAGCAGCTACACAGTGAGCTGCGTATCCGCGTGTCGAAGGTAGTGGCGGCATTCGGGAAGCTTGAGTACCGAGCGTGGAACAACCATCAGCTTACCGTTGGCACGAAGCTGATGGTGTACAAATCCATGGTGCTCTCCGTTCTTCTATACGGCAGTGAAACGTGGAAGATGTACCGGCGGAATGTGCGAGATCTCGAGCGGTTTTATCAGCAGTGTCTGCGATGGCTTTTGCGCATCGGCTGGGGCGACAGAGTTGCAGACACGGAAGTGTTGCGCCGTAGGGGAATGTATGCAGTGGGCTGCATACTTTTATTGAGACACCTGAGGTGGATCGGTCATGCGAGCCCTATGGATTCGACGCGGATACCGAAGCAGCTATTATATGGTCAGCTGAGTATTGAGAAGCGGCACTTGGGGAAACCAAAGTTACGATACCAGGACATGATTAAAGTGAACCTCACACGTTCTAATCTTGATTGCAGATCATGGGAATCGAAGGCGGTTGATCGGCGTGAATGGCGCGATCTGATCACGAAGGCAGTTGCCGAGGTGCAGGAGAAAGCCCTCATGCATGCAGAGTAGAAGCGGTAAGTGCGGAAGCGGCAAGCATCGATGGGTTGTTCTCCATCGACATCAAGTGCATGGTGCTGTAGAACATGCGGTCGCGAGTGCCTTAGTCATACAGGCTTAGTGAGCCATCAGCGAGGCCACTCGGGACTACTACCGAAGCGACGACGGGTCCTGCAGAGAAAGTAGGCAGAACCGGCGTAGAGTTTGCAGATACGCTGCATTCGATTTACTAACCGCGTGCTTGCATGCAAAGTCTTTTTATTCCAGGTGGTGGGTTTTCAGTTTTGTCCTAGTGCCTTTCTTTCTCATATGAATATCTAGTGAGCCATGAGCGAGGCCACTCGGGACCACTGCAGAAGCGAGACGGGTCCTGCAGAGAAAGTAGGCAGAATCGGCGTAGAGTTTGCAGGTACGCTGCATTCGATTTACTAACCGCGTGCTTGCATGCTAAGTCTCTTTATTTCAGGTGGTGGGTTTTCAAGTTTGCCTTAATGCTTTTCTATCTCATATAAATGTCTACCTGTACTCCATTCCATTAGCTTGCACACCTCACTTAAGCCAATTGTACTCGATTTTCATAACATTATTGTGTTCGTGGCATTTCCGTAAAGTATACTTTCTGACCTCGTGAACTTACCTAGGATTCGTCTGTGAACAACTCATTTCGTATGCTCATTAACTTAAGGTTCATGTCACCGTTTCCTTATGCAGTAATCGAGTTATTTTCTTTGTAGCTCTCTCTCAAGTGATTGGCTGTTGTTTGATATCCCCGGTGTGGCTGCGCTTGATGTGCATGTTGACAAGGTGCCTACCTGTCTATTACCCATTACCTCGTCTATACTGGCTCCACGAGACAGTTGGTCGTTGCTGGAGGGGACGGGGTGCACGGTCCTTGTAGTCGTGTTAGGATCAATCAGTGGTTCCATGCACTCAGTGTGGAGCGGACTACGTTCCAGCCACCGCCTTGTGTGCGCTTAATTCCCAAATACAGTGTGCTTGTGTTTGCCTGTGAAGGTGTGTGGGCCGGCTCCGTGGATGAAACATGGTTCCCATCCTCATGCCTCCCGATCTTATTCCTTCGGGTTTACACTGGATATGGGGTGTGTGATTGGAGCTGTGGGTGGTGCAGCGCAAGCCATCCATGGTCCCTCTGTAGGCGCAGGCGTTCTGTGGCTTGCCACAGTGACAGGCAAATCCGAAACCGGATACGGCCAACCATATATATATATATATATATATATATATATATATATTCACATGTATTTAAATAGACCCGTTTGCCGTTCGAACTATGGTGGTAAACAAGAACAGTATAAGGCACCAAGAAGAGTGAGAGAGAGTAAAAGGTTAGAAAAAGCTACTTTTCAGTTTCACGCAACTAATTTGTTTTTTGTATTCATGTTTTGTTCAACATTAAACATTATAATCTAAAGGGATTGTAGAACGGCATTGACACCACTGATCCCTTTTGCGGGCCATATCCTCCGCGACTTCCAACCATTGGGAATCCGCTTCACGTGATCCCCAGCCTGGGAGATGCATGGATCCAACTGACGCCAGACACGAATTTAGAATCTTCATACTCCTTTTCCAGTTCATCGTTTACCCGCAGCCACTCTTTCTCTATTCGCGCGCAGGAAGTGCAAAATAATGGGCGACGTGGAAGGCGGTAGGCCAAAATGCGCTGCACGTGACCGAGCCAACGCAATCATTGTTAGATGATTATGATCTGGAGACCATGATCAGGATTACGCTTCTAACTTCCACCTTACACATGGTGCTGCCACCATACGCAAGCGATCCAACGCAAGCAGCGGTTGTCGGAGGCAGCCAGTCATTTTAATTCTTTTGATCGAACAGGCCAGTTCTTGCAGCCGTACATTATGACAGCACGGACTGTGGCATTGTACACTCGGTCTTGGAGCTTGAGACTGATATCACGACGACGTCACAAATGTTTCAGGTTAGTAAATGCAAGGCGAGCTTTGGCGATTCCTTGTGAAATTTCAACGCCAATACTGTTACCAGCCGTAATGCAAACCTCGAGGTAAGCAAACCTGTTAACTTACTCCAGGCTGACATCCGAAATGGTGAGCCTATACGCAGGAGTCTGCCAAACCTGTTGCAATGCTGTACCCATCGAGTGAGCAAAATACGGAGCATTCTTAGATAGCTCTATCGCTAAGCGGTTCATAATGTTTTGAACAGCTTGCGAGTCGTCCCCCAGCAAAGCTATGTCATCAGCACAGTACAGGTCTACGACACCGCTCCTGGGTAGTACCTCAACACCTCAGCTCTGAACTCCTTCCAGTGCGCGATATGGGACATGTTCGAGGGCAAAGTTGAACGGGAACGGCAGTGTGGTTGATATAATTCGTGAGAAAAATAAAATGTGATCGCTCACTTAGGCCATCTGATACATAAACCCTGTTGAAAAGTATGTTTGGCGTAATCCACGATAGAGGAGTTTAGGTAATAAAGTGCGGGGAGCTAAGCGCAACATCTAATCGCTTTTTGCAAACATCCAATTTAGGGGAGGATACAACGGAGTCTGGAAGCGCGTTCCAGGGTTGGTAAACACAAAGGGAAAAGTAATTCCGTCGACACTTCAGATGGCTATATTGTTCCTTTAATTTTAAGCAGTTACCCCTGAGCTGCGTGTTGTGGCTAATTTTCAGCAAATGGTGGCATACGTGGTTGGGGTCCCTCAATATCTGATACACTAATATGAGATCGCCGCGCAACCATCAATAGCGTCCGTTGAAAATGCCCAGCAACTTCAACCTTCGGTGATAAGGGTGATAACACAAGCCCTTTTCATTCTTTGTTGCTTTTCGTCGTGGTACCTCTAACACCTCTAGGTCGCGTTTCAACCAAAGTTGCCAAGCTTGGATTGCGTATTCAACATGCGGGCGCACATAGGAATTGTGCATCATTCGGAAGACTGATGGGTCAAATCTCCCGAATGCCCTACGCAGCATGCCGACGAGCTGGTTGCCTGTTTTCACAGCCGACTCAGCCTGTTTTGAACAGTTGAGGTCGCTCTATACGAGCACACCAAGGTCACCTTCCTGAAAGCTTGTCTGCAATCCGTTTGTCCAAAGTAAATATGTGTGTCCACGACGTAATTGCACAACGAGACATTTGTCTACGTTGAATAGCAGGGCGTTTTGAACTGACAAGTTCGACACCGTGTTAAGGTTGCACTGGAGCCGTTCGTGGTCGTCCGGTCCTCTGATCCATCGCCATATCTTGAGCTCATCAGCGAAAAATGGGAAATCGGAAGCAATTGACCTCGCCAAATCTTTAATGAACACCAAGAATAGACGAGGTCCAACCAACGAGCATTGTGGTACTCCACACGCCACATCGATTGCATCAGAAAATGATTCTCGGACTCTCACCACTAGCCGTCGTTCGTGTAGAAAATTGCTAACCCAACTCAGGATCGGGTCGACAATGCCGTAGTTCCGAAGCTTCTGAAGGTGAATTCGAGAGTCTAAGCGATCAACCGCTTTTGAGAAGTCCAGGTAGATGACATAGTGATGTTGTCTAAACCAGATGGTGGAGTATATCAAATGAGGAGAATGTTTTGGCCTCGTTACCTGCTGGAAAGTTTGGGAGTAGGGAAGACGTAGGAGATCGGCTGCTTCCATTGCTGATCGCGTGCACATATCAGCCGTGACTAGTGCTGGAATCCCCCGCTTCACCTTTCCAAGGCCGTTAAGGTACCAGCACAGAAGTTTGCGCTTCGTGCAAAATCGCTTCTTTAACTCCTGCTGATGCGTGACCTTGTCTTCGAGGATCAGTTTCACACAGAAGTTACGATGTGTCACGTATGCAGTCCAGGTTTCGGCATTCGAGCAGTGCTGGTGATCTCGTCATGACAAATCCCTCCCCGACATATATTTACGTGTTTTGCTCCTCAGGAATGACTTATGCTTGTTTTGGGTTAGAAGGACTTCTGTTCCGATGCGTGCGCTACCAGTGTGCCAAACGTCCTTGTAAAGGCTTCCCAGGCAACATCTGAGTGGCATTCGATTACGAAAGTCCAAGGTGTATCCTTAACAAGTTGAGATAACACGTTACATTGCGTGACAGTATGCACTTTATCAACCTCCTTCTCAGGTTATTCCGCGTAGCATATGTAGTCAAGGACTGGAGTAACATGATCAATACGACCCAGTGGTGTGCTTGCAACGTTTTCGTCAACCATGAGTTCTTCGTTAGTTAGCACATGATCCAGTATCGACGGTTTGTAGTTCGAAATCTGGTGGTAGAAGTTACGTGGTTGTAAAGAAGATTGCTAGAAATTAGCTCTTGCAAGCAGGATTTAAACTGCGTACCGTCGGTTGCTGGCGTCTCTATGTCGTGCACTTTAATGTCTCCAATAATACGAATGTGGATGTAGGACTTGTTCAATGCCAACTGAGAAACGTGGTTCAGTTTGGAGTCCATTTCCTACGTTGAGTTTAGTGGGCGATAAATCATGGCTGGTAGACATGTGCCCTTGTTTCGCAACCATAGGCGGCACCAAAGCAAATCAGCATCGCGGATTTCCGGGTGATCTATAACTTCACATCGGACGTTTGCATTATAATAAAGAATCATGCCACCACCCTTCCGGTTCTATCGTTCCGAAGCAGCGACATATCGGGTAAATTGATCTCAGAATCGGTTATCTCAAGTTTAACCATGTCTCTGTAATCTTGACGAGGTCCTGCGGTTGTGAGGCATGGAAGTCTCTAAGTTCGGCCAACTTGCTTAGAAGGCCTTGGGCGTTTGTGTATATACAATATAGGGTTTTTGATGTTAGGATTGCGTTGATGGATGTCAACTTTGTGTTAGTTTTTAAGCCCGTCGTTAGGTGACCGGCCAGCAAACGTTTTTTGTCCTATGAATTTCAGTCAAGTTGCATGGCATTATTGAGCGTTCCTGAATAGACGTTTCGGTCGTGCTGTGCAATATCCTGTTGTGTGCCTTGGGCGCTGTTGTGTCAGTCTCTCCGCAGGACTGCGCAGATAAACAATTTGCGGCGATTGCAAGTTCCATCCAATCGCTTACGACTCTTGGCAGTTCGGCTGCTGTATTTAGTCGGATCTCTGCTGGTAACCTGGTTCGAAACTTTTACCAGTTATCCAACAGAACTTGCGTCATTCTCTCGGAGTGCAATATTACTTTCATTAGTCTTGGACCGCAACCCTTGTAGTTAGGTGATGACGGAACTCTTGGCAGGGATTTGGCATCATCATTGTCAACAGAGAGTGCTTCGCGGATGTAGAACCACTGATCTCGGTCATGTGTTTGTGCATCGTGATCAGAAGAATGCAGAAGCTCAGGAACACAATGAATACATATTGTTTTCTTGCTATCCCTATTAGGAATACCGCATTGCTCAACTGCTTCTTTTGCGCGATCTTTCCAATGGAGGTCGGGTAATATGCTCACTTTGCTCGGTTAGTTGCGAAGACGAACTGCTGAGAGCAGAACAGCCTCTGTCTCATCTGCTGAGTCTAGTGTTACTCGAAGAATTCGAGGTTCACCAGAGTGCACTGAGGTAGAGTGATGAGCTACGCTTTGCAGCATTGCAGGCTCAATCCGAATACCATCCGCATCGCAGATGCAACTCCACTGGTTGCAATCGTCTTGCACCTTGCCTTTTATCGTGCCAGATTTGGATTCGGGAACATTGGTGCACACGAGAGTTAACGCAGCGTGGGTTTGTCTAGCGAGCGTTGGCTTTATAGACTTGCCGGCAATTTGTTTTGTTTAGAATTCACCACTGGAGTTGACGGTGAAAGCTGCTTTGCGCCATGCGTGCTCGGTACTGAAGATGGGGCTATGTGTGTCGCTCACGGTGTGTTTGTCGAGGCAATCGTTGCGTACGTTACCTGCTTGTTATCTGCACCGGATTGCCCTCGGCTCTGAGCTGTCGGTGTCATGGCTGAATCTACAGGTGAAGCGTCTATATTTGAAGAAGTGGAATTGTATCACATCAGTAGAAATATACCTATCGTTATATGCTAAAAGCCTATGTTAATCCTAATTGAAACTCAGCATCAAAGCAACACTCTGAGTCCCACATTTACACTGGCGCCACAGTACAGTCAGTTGGATTGCCACCGGAACGTTCTTCTGATGTTCCCCAGCGAAACCACTATTTAAGCAAAAGGACACCAGTAATAAATGGAACAAGGACGTCCGATAGTAGTGAATATCAGTGTAAACACGACTAAACAGACCTCGGTTATGTAGTTATAACTACAGTAAGCCCAACCATCGAATGCGAATAGCAGTTGCAATAATGTGGTAGGATTGGTGGTTACATGGTTGAACAGAGGGTGCGGTGGAATGGAGCGCAGTTGGCAAACGTGTAAGCAGTGGTTTGGAAAAATCTCAATGATCGAAATAGACGGGTACCGAAGGCAGCGAACGTATGTGTTCGCAATTGACGAACACACATCTTTCTCTCTTCCAGAAATGTGGTAATCCATTGTAGTTCATGTTCTGACATTATATAGGATCAAATCTTCAAGGAGATGCGAGAATGTGGTACAATTCCGAACGCTTTGGAGAAGTCACTAAACAGTACATCTACTACATTACTCCGACCCAAATCAACCGCCCAGCATCCGTGTGCAAATAGCAAACTAGTTACGCAGGAGTGACTTTGCAAAATCCTTGTTGAAGTGGATTGTACAGACCAAACACCCGCGGATGCCTTTCAATCACATTTTAACCAACTACTTCAATAACTTGACCATTACGCTTGTCAAACTTAAAGGTCTATAATTGGCAGAGTGATGTTTGTCGCCCAATTTATATATCGGGTAGACGATAGCATGCTTCCAGTCCCTGGACAATGGGCAGCTGTGAAGCGACAACTGATACAAGCGTGTACTTCTGCCACATAGCTCGCTTGCGAGTTCGTACAAGAGCTTTGGTTGCATATAGTGCGTCACAGCAAATTTAGCAGGATTTAGCCCCTAAAGCAGCTGAAGCATATGTGTTTGTGAAATGGAGAACGCAGATAAGCGGGAGTCCAGTGGGGCTCTCTGCGCTACGTCAAAATATGGCAACTGTACCTCCCAAACAAAAGTCTCGGCATGCTGCGCATTGAGTAGAGTGACTTTTCGTCGTCAGTGTTGGCAGTGGAGCCGTTGCTGCTAAATAACTCTAGGATAGATGAGGCAACATTACTACGCCTTTTGACGTACGTGACAAATCGTCTTAGGTTTGCGGAGGCTAAGTTAGCCAGCTCCATTTCATAGCTAAAGCTAGTAGCACGTAAATAACATTTTCATGCATTTTGCCTTACACGATTACGCCGAAAAGCACATGCCGAGAGTACAGTCTGGTAGATCCGCCAGCATAGCCCCGACTATTCAGTAACTGGTGTGTGACTGAGTCTAACCATGGTGGATTTGCTTTGGCAAGCTTCTTCACCGTAAAAGCGATACTGGGGAGGGATATATTGGAGAGGAATGAATTCAACGTATCCCAAGCCGTCAGTATATCTTCCTCTGACAAGACGGTACATGGAGTACTTACTGCTTTGGCTCTAATACACTGAAACTCGGTGTGCCAAATGTTCGGAGTTCAGACCCTGAGGGAATAGTGGGCTTTAATGAGAGCACGATTAAAAGACAAACACACATAGTCGCTGGCTTCCAAAGGGGGATCATATCCGAGGACAAGCACAACCGCAACCGTCTTTGTGAAAACTACGTCCAAGAGCGAAGGATCATTACCATCCATGTACTCGTTTGTCGGTTGACAAATTGGTGTAGAGGTACTTCCATTGTCAACTCGACATGCTCAGTAGCCAAACCTTTTGTCGCTACCTCATAAGCTAGGTCACGCCAATTTACCAGAGGGACGTTGAAGTTCCCCATTGTCAAGCATCTATTTGCAGAGTGAGTGCGGATAAAGTCAATGAAACTCTTAGAAACGTTATCAGGGCTTCTATGCAGCAGCATAATTTTAAATCGCGTTGAATTCGCACAGACTTTAACTGCAAGAGCTTCAATAGTACCCTCAGCTGAGTAAAAGTTATGTGTTTTTGATATGTTTACACTACATCTGATGTACAGATTGACTTCACCACCTCGACGATCAGATGGGAGATCACATCTCAGCAGTGTCAATCACACAGGTCTGCGGCTGTCACCCATGGTGAAGTGGCACTAGCTGCTGGCATTCTGAAGTCATGTGGACTGAACCCGGCAGGGGTCCGCTAAGAGGCGCACTAATGACGAGTCCCAGAAGGTCAAAACGCCGGCGTCTGGTGCTTTTCCAGACTACACTAAGCCTGCTGATTGGGAGTGACGATGATGAATTGGCTGGAGTATACCAAAATCCTCACGACTATTCATCAGTAAATTGATTCAAATTTAAAAATAATATCTAGAATCCGCAGTCTGTTGTGCAAAATAATCCAACGAGAACAGCAACAGCCGAACTTAAAGGCCCCGTCACAAAATGATCAAACTTTTACAAGCAATCATGTGTCGCAACCGGCACATTGGGTTGCATGCAAGAGGAAGATGGTTGAAAGGTAAATATGTTGCAGAAATAAGAAAGCTACTAGAGGGTAACAAAATCGTTTACGATGTGCCGATATTCTGGGTTCATGTGTGTGATGTGAAGATCAACATTAAAAAGCTATAAATTAAAATGTTAATGAATTTCGTAGACAGGATGTATCTCGAAGTGTAGGTAATTCTTCGAAGCATTGGGCCCCAACTTGACAAATGAACAAACGAAAGACAAATGAACTGAGGTATCAGTCCCCGTCTCCCAATGGGCGCGATTCTCCGAATTCGCTCTGCTGCCTTCCGGTCAGGCTATTCAGCCAAATGCACAGTGTGGTGTTCCCTAAGTCAACACTCTACTTCGGCCTGGGCAACCAAGTAGTATTTTGCCCTCTGACGAAACCGTGGACTTTGATGTGTTGTGTTGTATTTCTTTTACTATATCCGTACCCTCTTTTGAGTCCCATGGTTTCTGATGGCTCTGTGTCAATTTCGTAGACTGATATATATATATATATATTTGTGAAATGTAGCGCTGATAAATTTACAAGTGTGCAGCATTAATTTGTGACTTTATTTGGTAAGGAGTCAAATTCGCCATGTAGCAGGGTTGTTAGAAGTACATTTGTGGTGTTTTATATGGAGAAGGTTTGCCACGTAAAAAGCACCGACGTCCTGGAACACAGCTGACAATTCATTTAAACGATAATGTGTAACTGGTAAGGCTCCTCACCTACCGCAAATTCGCTTGGGCATTCGCTGTAATGTTCCGCTGTAATATTTCCGTGGACTGACCAAATGACCTAGTTTGGGTCAGAGATTAAACGTTGAATTTGGTCGAAGTAGGGTTTTGGAGAATCTCGTAAAGATCTGTGATGAGTTAAAATTTGAAGTTAATAGAGTTCGATTTTTCTGTAATGGTATCCTTCTCCGGATTGCTAGGACTTGTCTCCAGCTATACAGGCTCGACGTTTGCCAAGGTGGCGTGTGCCGTTGGATCCTGGTATAACTATCCGTCCAGTGCGGCTTAACCATGAAGTGTCCGATAAGCTCTTCGGACCTCAGAGAAAGATAAAAGAGAGACACAGACAAGGAGAGGAGCGCGTGTGATCGCCATAAAGCCAAGCAATGTGAAGTCTTATATTATGCATACGTGGACCAGAGAGAAATAGATGTAAAATGTGCGACAAATAATACGCTGAAAATGTCTTCGTTGTTCATGCAACAAAATGTACTAGGCGCATGGGTAAAGCTGATACACCCTGAACTACTCTAACTAGGTGGATAAAAGCCGATCTTGGATCTGATCGAGTAACAACGATACAACGTGAGCACGCGTCGAGTCAAGCATGTGGTGGACCAAAATGCGCAGTACGTGACTTATCCAACGCAATCATTGCTAGATGATTATGATCTGGAGACCAAGAGTTTCCGCTCCTAGGACTCTGCTTTTAAATTCCACGTTGCACACATCTTGCTGCCAACGTACGCGAGCAATCCAACGCATGCAGAGGTTGTCGAAAGCAGACAGTCAACTTAAATCTTCCGATCGAACAAGCCAGTTCTTGCAGCGGTACAGTAAGACAGCACGGACTGTCGCATTGTACACTC
>CALYDF020003701.1:0-27410 GCA_944474145.2 Dicrocoelium dendriticum
CGGAGTATATGCTTCGGTGTTGTGAACACCATAGGTGACACAGCTACAAAATTAGGTGAGCTAATCACCATTTTCATTAGCTATTCAGAAAAAGCTAAAACAGGCAGTGTTCCGGCCTACTGTTGCAGCAGTACTTATCACTTTGAAGGTGTAATGCACAAGCCGAGGCGTGCGGCGAGAAAGAAATTTTGCACAAAGTAGGCCGACCCCACTTGGAAATTGGAACTACATTTGACAGTCGCCAGTCTGTATGTTACTCTTCATGATCCCAAATTGTGTTAAACAGAGAAGTTCGTCAAGTAAACAAATAATAACCATATTTTAGTATAGATAGACGGTGGTCGGCAGATAGAGTACATTTCTTTCGTTTCAACACGGAAAGCTTCGGTGAAAGCTCGTCAAAAGTGCGAGATGTAAAATAAACTTCACACGTCGACTCAGATGCTGCGTCAAGAGACAGTGTTGCAACAGGTCTGCTAGACTGCTGCTCAAATTGTTCCGCCCGACGGGTTAATGGACGAAACTGAGGATGGACAAGGTGTCCATCTTTCTCAGCCCTTGTCTCGCTAACTTATGGCTTCCACGGACCCGCGTTCCTGATTAGCTGAAACAGCACACGCCTGTTCCTATCGGCACTGACTCACTCCCTCTGAAATGTCCTTCTTAACTAGCATCGTTCCCCGTCAACTCAAAGACTCCTTGCCAGGAGTTTTTCCAGAGAGTTACCGACACGCTGCAACTCAGTGCCATCGGAATCGATTTCCATGCTTGGTTGAAGCTGCTCGATGCCGTAGATATTTTTTCACAATTAATAAGTCTCAAGTTGAGTACGAAGCATGCGTCGAAAGCGTGACATATTTGAGACCACTCCAGTCAGTGTTGGGCTCAACAACCATATCCCTTACTGAAAATTGGTGAAGCAGTTCATTACGGCAGTGCTACACGGCAAGTTTTTAGTTTAAGTTGCGAGGAAGGTTGGAAGATAGGTGCTTCTTTAAAGCAGGATGAGTTGGTGTCAAGCTTGCAAGCACTAGATCATGGTCGGAATCCAGATACGTACTCCAAATCCACCGATAGTCTTAGACTGATGCCTGACATCTGTAGCTGATGGTAATATTGTCAGTTTGGTTCCAGATCACTGAGGAATTCCATAGGCACCAGGTGACGAGCTGTGAATGTTTGTGGTGGAAAGCAGTACCGTTAAGGCAAAAATCGTAGTAGGCGCACAGTTGCAGGAATCGACCCCCATTGTGTGTTTGGCATGCATCTACTCGGAAGCGGCTTCCCAGCAGATGTTCAGAGTCTAAAGACGACCCAGTTGGACATTCGTTTCATCAGTAACACTTACAGCATCAATATTTTTGACATCCTACAAAAGTCGAGAACTGCAGATAGAAAGCATTTTGAGACTCTTTAAACTGCATTCATTAGGGGCAAATACTGATAAGAGGAGAAGGCACCTCATCTTCAATCGCTGCTCCTTGTCTCCAGTAGGTGTTCGAAGTCGAACCACACGCCTGCAGATGTTCATCGGCATCCAGTCGAACAGATTATCTTCAGCATGTTTGCTGAGGACGTTATCAACACAGTAAATACCTTGAGCCACTTACTCACTATCACCAAAGAATTGATGAGTGTAGCCTTGGTCATCAGATTCAGAACCAGAGAGTCGATGATTTGTCACGATACTGTTATCTTGTATGCGTGTTTCGGAGGCACGTCATTCATCCTTATAAATTGGGTGAAGAGTGATAATCGGTGCTGCAAGCAGCCTGAGCTGACCTAGATTGTGGACGCTAAAAAGCAATGTGTAATGAAATCCCAAACTTCACTTATCAATGGCAGCAGTTGCAAGGTTTCTTGCAGTCGCTTACTCAATAGACGGGGATGAAGAGGGGAGATAGGAAGTATTTTTAACGTAGTCGAGAGGGCTGATGGTATTGTCTGGCTGTCCATTACGACAGGCATTTGCTCAAGGGGCCCTGCCGCCAGCGTCTAACTCAACTGTCTGACTCAGGAGGCAGTGGGGTAGATAAAAATTCTATTAAAGCGTCACCCGGCGCCTTTGGCTGAAAAGCCTGACGAACAAGACCGTGGGCAGCAAGTCCATCTCGTGGTATGATTGCAGTCATCAGCATCATCATCATCAACAGCAGTACAACAGCCATTTGAACTGATGCTTCGCTGCCATACAACCATGAGGACCTATCAAATAAAGAATAAGAAGAGGGAGAGGATGAGGACTTACCGGAAACACTGAATGCCCTAAGCAAACATCCAGGGTCAAGGCGTCTACACCTTGTGTCAACATCATACCATCACAAACAGCTGGCTATCGTGCAAAAATAAGGCGGCATCCGCGAGACAGCTTCCTTGCGGCTTTCACTGCCACGCGTGATAATCAGCCATTACCCCGCAGATAACTCGGCACCAACCACACTTTAAACAGGCAATCCGATTAGGAGACGGCAGCAGACACGCCACTGGTGTCTACTGCGAGCCATGTCCTGTAAAGTCTCGAGCCAAGCACAAGGCGAGTCACGTGGACTCCATCCCGGACAGCGAGACGGACCAACGGCACCCAGTTTGGTCGTCAGTGACTTCATTTACCGCTGCCAATTCAACTTCTGTCCACCTGGAGCCTTGCGCCACCCTATACCTGGCAGACTAAACAAGGCCCTCTTAGGTAAGCTGTGACCAAGCATACGTAGCATGTGCCCGAGCCAAAGCAACTTAGCCATTGCTATCTGTTGTTCTAGGGTGCTAGCATGAATATCGCCCCCTAGTACTCGCCTACGCACATCATCGTTGCGGACACGCTGTTGCCATCCGACTCCAGCAATGCCTCGCAGACAACGATAAGCAAAGACTTGAAGGCGCCTCAGACCTTCAGACCGAAGGGGCCAAGTTTCACTACCATATAGTAGAACGGCCTTCACTGTGGCCTTGTATACAAGGCCTTTCAGACGGTGGGAAACTCCCTTCTGTCTCCAATGATGCCGCAGATACAAGAAAGTAGCCCTGGCTTTTCCTATGCATAAGCTGACGTCAGTTTCTATGCGCCCATCATTGCTGATGCAGCTGCCAAGATAAGTGAAATGATCAACCACCTCGAGTTCCTCGTTAGCGAGCGTCAAGAGGTCATCAAGTGGCTGGTGGTCCTGAAACGGCACTTTGCACTTTGAAGGTGCAAAGCGCATACCAAATAAGGTTACCACTCTAAACAGGCTATTCAGGGTTGATTGCGGCGCCCCAACTTCGTCGAAAAGCAAGACGATATCGTCCGCAAAATCAAGGTCAACTCACATTTCACCAAGCAGCACTTCAACGTCTACATCGTGGGATTCCCCAAGGGAACACTCTAAGATAGCGTTCACGAGGAAATTGAACAAAAATGGGGAAATAGAACAACCCTGACGAACGCCAATTGTGGTCGGAAAGTTATCCGATAGGCCACCATAGACCCTAACGCGGCCTGTAGTGTTCGAGTATAGAGCATGAAGGATGTTCACCTATTTCGTGGGAACACCTTTCCGCGCAAGTATTTCGAACAGAATCGAGCAATCGACTGAATCGAACTGACTCTTGAAATCAAGAAACATGGCTATTGTCGGACTGCGGTATGCATGGCGCTGCTCTAGCACCTGCCGAAAAGTGAATATATGGTCTATGCTGCCACGTCCTGGGCGGAAACCGGCCTGCTCTTCCCAAATCCGAGATCACCGTTCCGCAGTGAGGCGATGAACGTTAACCTAGGCCAATAGTTTTGTCACAACTGGCGTTAGGCTAACATCCCTGTGGTTAGCACAGTCTGTGCGATTTCCCTTTTTGTTTCTTGCTACTATAATCGATTCGCTCAAAATAGCCGGCACACTCTCTTCCTTCCAGATAAGTTTGAATAGGGAGTTCAGTGCTTTGCAGAGGACCACACCTCCATCCCTAACTAGTGCAGGTGGGAAGGCATCCGGGCCAGCGGCACGAAAACGATCAAGGGCTGTAATTACATTTCGGATCTCGGCGTCCGACAGTGGCTTCAAACTAACCGTCCATGGCTTGTTGTGAATCCACTGAATAGGAAGTGGTCCGGGAGCAGGGGCCAGCTAAACGGATCTTGAAAGTGTTCCGCCCAAGGAGCCATACGGCGCTCCTTATTATGTATCAGCGTACTCACGCTGTCTCTGAGTGTCTCACTGACGCCTGGTTTTCTGGGACCAGTGGTGCGGATTAGCTGGAAGAGTTTGCGGTAATTGCTCACTGCTCCTGCCTCCTCCGTTTCTTGAGCCCTACTGGTCCACCAGGCGTCCTTGTCAGCACGTAGGCTCTGCTTTAGTTCAAGCCTAATAGCCCGTCTGGTCACATTGTGTTCAGAACTAGCCGGGGGGTGTCTTCTAGATTCTAACAGGCTCACCGACCTCTCGAATATCCAGTGACTGGTGCAGTGACGATGGATAGTGTCACAAGCGGATGCTCCTGCGTCGTGCATGGCGGCCGTGATCTTATTCCACTAGAGCTCAATGTCATTAGGACAGAACAGCGGAAGTTCGGTATGCAATGCGTCTTGATAGGCTTGCCTGACCGAGGGCTGAGACAATTTCTCCCTTGCCAATCGTAGGGGACGCTTGGTGTGCTTCCCGGTAAAGTTCATGGAGAAACGACAGCGTACCAAGGCATGATCAGAGTCGACACAGGTACTCCAGAATGAATGGCAATCCAGGATGAACCACGCCATCTGTAACTTATGGCTATGTGGTCAATTTGGGTCCATCGCTGGCCAGCTAAAGTGACTTAATGAGAACTGCTTGAGGCCTATCACACATATCCTCTGAGGATTTAGAACAGTGCACACATATTTTACGACCGTGTTACGCACCTGCGAGTGCGACTAGTCACAGGTGGTATTTGGCGGGTTTGCAACAATTTGTCCAGGGGCTCGCTGGCTTGATGCGGGTGGCAGCAATCTAGTGAGTTCTTCGTGGCGCTCTTCCATCGTCAAAGATAATGTGTGGCGCTTGTGTTCTACGCCAATCTAGCTGTGAGATTGTGACAGCAGACCTGATGTTTTCTTTGGCTAGCTTATGAAGGAAGCGGGCTATTGAGCAGTCCATAACGTCCGAAAAGGCGTGAATAGTGAAACAGAGTAAGTTTGACCCTTGACCATTGGTCTGTCTGCTATGAGTTTCTCTGAATGCATTTGGAGATACCACCCAGCTGGCTCAATGGGTCACGAGGGTAGGCAAAACATCGTACCACCTCGCCGAAGTCCAGTCTCGCTGCGGTGGTAAAATCCGCTTCAGCGTTCAGATTATGCTAAATACATGTGTCTGAAATCAATTTCATCTCAATTGTTTAAGCAATATAAGCTTTATGTGTAAGACAACTAGTCGAATAGCTATCGTTTGCGGTAATATACTTTTGTATGTCTCCAAATCACGCTTGACTACCACTATGTTACTCTCTTAATTAGCTTCGTAACCCAGTTTTTGGTTATAGCATTAACCATAGGCATAATCTGCACGAGTGTACAAACTCCGCATTGAACAAACGGCCATGTGAGCAACTCGTGATTTATAACCAGTACGGATTTAATTCAATGGTGCCTGAACGGTGGCTTATATTTCGCAAATTTATGTCGCACAAAACTAATGTTACTATGGAGTGTTTCTGATAGTAAAACCGTATAATGTTTTAAATCGCAAAAGCACTTTTAAGTAACAATTACCTGGTTTTGATGCAACCAGTGCGGAATGAACTGTGTTAACAGACCAACCGGTTTCGTTGCTGCTGCTCCCATACTTCTGAATCAATGGTGTCAATACTATTGAAACTGTGGCTGCGCAGAGACGTCAGCTTTAGCAAGACAGTTTCCGCGGTGGATGTGAGATATTTGAGACACGAAAACGGGGCAATGAAGGCTTTATTATCGCTTGATGGAAAGGCCCTCAAAAATATGGAGACGTTTTGGGGCTGCAAAGCGTTTTCTGCTTCTGCACTCGATCTCGCTAGGTTACCAGTCGTCCGGAAATGAAGGAAACCTTGCCTCACCCATTCAGGACGAATAACGGGCTTATACAAGAGCTTTTGCTTGTTATTCGATGCCTTACCACGTTCTGCTGACGTGCGGTATGGTGTTCTCTAATCAGTTAATTGCATCGGTTTCGTTGAGCTACTATTTACCATAGATATCTGACGATGGATTTACTCTATGCGCTTACTACGCTGTTGCTCACCATCCAATTTTCCGTTCTTCTCCTTAAGAATGAAACAGTTTTGTCCGATGGTAAACTGTCGTCCCTGAAGCATCCGCAACCAGTCGAATGCATTTGATGGCAAATACGAAGCGGACAACTTCTGCTTGCTCATCGGCAATTAACTGTAAGGTTGTGGCACTGATATTTTGGGCTGATCGGTCGTTGAGTGTGATGGTGCGCACCATCTCAGGATTCTCATTCCGATATTCCGCAAGACAGAACAAGTTGAAACGAATAACTGCATGATCGCTGCAATCCAACAGACAGTGGACAACCTTCCTCGTTGGTAAGCATATGAGCAAGCACAATTCTCCTGTTTCTCTTCTGAGCGAAGTGGGCAAAATTATTTTATTGTAGGGCGAAACAATAGTAGCGAGCAATTACAGACAGGCTTTGAATAGTCCTTTGATCACAGAAGAGTAGTATAGAGAGTTGAATGTTACAGGTAGAAATCCATCACATCAAGGCTCACTCAGACAGCCGTCACACGCCCGGAAAAGCACTGTACGCGCGGTTCATCCTTTCGGTGGTCGTTACTATCCTCAGTAGCTGAGTTGTCTTAGCCACGGACTTGCAACAGTCGAGTTGCGGGTTCGAGCCCTACCAGGGTCCGATGGAATGCGCACTGCTGACGATTCCTAAAAGGATGAAACGCGCGTACAGTGATTTTCCGAGCGTGTCGCGGCTGTCTGATTAAACCTAAATGTGAGGAATTTGTACCTATACCATTCAACTCCCCTACTACTCTTCTGTAATCAGTGCACATACCAAACAGCTTATAATGCCATAAATTAATTGGCGGGTTAAGTTTGGTAAGCTCGTCGCTTGGTGAGGGGCTACCTAGTACTCTGCACGACATTTGTGCACGAAGCTGTCGGGGTGCCATAGTTGCACCCCATTTTCCTTGAGCTGCAATTCCTGATTTTCTACCAAGTGGCGATTATCAGACCTTGGTCTATTTGTTCGCCTTCGCTGTTTCTAACAGAGTAGACCGTAGGTGTGGCATCGCGTTTACTTATGCAGCGATCGTTGCGTATGTGCCTGATCTTCTAGAAGATTTAGGCTCGACCATAGATCAGAGAGCTGCATATGCGGAATGCTGGTTTTCAAATGCCCCATCCTAATTAATGATAGAAATTGTTACGGAAATGTGTTCGAAACCACGCTTTCTTTTCATGAATACTGTTTGACTACCAGTTACTCACACTGAAACTGTCGCATAGTTATTTTGCACCTCGTCAAGATTTGATATGTTCCAACTTCACCCAATGCAGTCAACAAAATTGGAAGCCATCGATATATCTCTTGATCTGGATAACCCGAGCTGTTTAAGCACGCCACTTACTCCAAACCACTTGTATGTCTTTGTTTTTTAACTAATATCTACAAAATTATGTTCGATAACAGATCCTCCTCACTATCCGATGGTACCAAATTACTCCTACATGACCATTTGTAAGTAAGCTACAACACAATGTGTGACTCGATTACATTCGCATATCGCTGAAGTCCACCCTATAGATAACAACGTAAAGAGACCAGTTCCACGGAAACCAGTGGCCATCGATATAGCAACAAAACCGCATGTACTCAAGTGTCGTTTGTACAGCATGGCTGCCTACGATGACCGAAGACAACTACCCGACTGTGCCTAAATTATAAAGAATATTAAATAGTTGCGCCAAATGGATTATACTCACTTGCTTGATAGCCCAGTGCCGCTATTCCAGTCTAGTTCCTGCTTTCCTATTATTAAGCCGGTGGCAATGTAGGCTATCACGTTCTCAAACGTATACCGTTATTCATACAACTCATTCACATGCAATTGTGCTCAAGATCACACTTTCTACAGTCCGCTGTGGAAATTTCTGTTACGGGAATCTGTTTCTGCCCGTTGCCCTCACGTTGCAAGACTAGACTTGGGTTCTCTCTTGCATATTATTCTACCAGTCAAAACCACGCTTACAGTATTATAGAACAAAATCTGTCAAATCTCTTAACGCAAAGAGCGTGAGTACATTCTTGGGTTTATATTCAATGGATTCGAGGTAACTAGTTTTAGCGCACTTCCGCCACCGCGTAACATGAATAGTTCAACTATGCCTGGAAAAAATGATACTGATTTTCCATTTCAACGTTGCGATGAAATTATTTCCACTATTAAAACTTGGAATGCTGAAGAAAAAATAAACTCATAGGAACGTACTTTGAATGTCGTGAATATAGAGATTGAATTGTGTATTCTTAATACTTTTATGGTACCAAATCTGAATTTTTACCTAGTAACTAAGCCCCATTTGTTTCAGATGGAGCAGTTAGTCTCCAAACAGCTGTTGTTCTAAAAACGATATCTCAAAGGTTATTGATTGACGGTCTAGGCGTTTCTTTGTTTATTCAATGTGTTCCGCCTTCGGCACCTTTAGCGGCTGCCGTTCGAAGCTTAGCGGAACACACCTGTGTCAGTGAATCTATTAGGTGTGATATTGTCTTCAAACCCATATAAACCAGCTGCAATCCAACCAATTTATGTTGCCATCTTAGACGCCATCTGATAACGTTTGATGGCGATTAATCTCACTACAGGAAAGTTACAGGCTTCTTTGTATCAAAAGTCATCAAAGTGACTTGTGTCCCGATAGCCAGAACATCTTAGATCAAACATCTTAAGCGTAGTGATGGTCAAACACCCAGCTCCTAATTTTTACCAGACCTGCTCTTCCACACTTTCGCACTTTTTCCTAGTGTAAGAAAAGTTAACGTTGTCCAGAATAACAAAAGAGCTGGTGACTGCTGAAGCACACAAGCCTTACTTTATGCTGTAATAATCCGGCGTGCAGCGGCTATAAAGCTTTTCACTACAACTCATGACCGCCTATAGTATTGTGCTATACTACACTTTTAGACTTCGTTGGACAATTCTGAAACCATATGCCATCATCTAGGTCGTTTTTCCTATTATAGCTGCGTCGCACTGAAACGGTGTCAGTTACATATTATACACCTTTCGATCATGTACTTAGCGCCCGAGTCCGTTGCTATTCAAATTTTCGTTTCTTTTCGAAGTAATTTTCACACGTAGTAAGGATTTCAGCATGATTCCGCATGTTTAGATGTCCCAAAACAACCACAAGGAAAGTGACAAGAACTTGACAAAGTTTATTATTTTCCTTACAAACTGATGTCAATGTTGTTGGATTATTCTTTGCCAAATATTTACGTTTTCTTTATTTTTACTGGTACTCGTTTTATAGCCATTGCTTACTAACCGATACCATTGTTTATTTCATTTGCCCCTGAGTCCACTATGAACTGGGACTTCTAAACTTGATTTAATTGTTTGATGGAGTTAGTTTGCGCCTCAGCGGGAGTTTGAAAGAATGGATCTGTAGCCGGTCCGCAAGCGTCACAGTAACCAGGTATTCGGTAAGAGGCCGATCAGGTTTTCTTTACGTTATCTTTACCCTCCTATTTTTTGACGGCACAATTGCTTCCCTCTTCCGTGTTTCCTTAACTGCTTTCCTTACGTCGACCTCTTAATAATCGGTTGAGCTTCAAGCCGTCTACGATGTAATTAGTTTGCACTGCAGCTTGTTGCACTACCTGGACATGGAAGAGCTTGGAATACCAGACCGGAGGAAGATTACAGCACATCCACGAAGTCTCATTTCCGTATTACGGTCTGACTGCGCTGGTTCAGATCGACCGGACATAAGTTAACAGAGGATATAACCCTAGCATACTCTTTTGCACTTCACCCTGAACAAAGTGCATGTGTGAAACTGACATGGACATAATTCATATCTCCATGTAATATGTAGAGGGGAATAAATGAAAAATGTAACTACTTTGCTCTTTCCCCATTTGTGAATAATCCCTTACATCGTCGGGTAATAAAAGATTTATGCAGTTAAATATTGTTTAACCTGGGTTTACAAGCTTAAACGTCTCTCTGACAATGAAAACTGTATCCTAATTTGGCTAATAATACCAGACAGTGCAAATGGAGATGAACCGAAGTGGCCTCGCATAAGGCGGTAGACGCGAATCCAGGTACAGCGAGAGATACTAATTACCAGTCTTCTCATTGTACTACATTGCGCGGCATCCTCACTTCAGCTTTCATTTGAAAGAATATATCATGTTAAATATAAAGTTACATATAAATCTAACATGCCAATAATGGGTATATTTCTCTTTTTGTGAGAAGCTGCGTCCATATTTGGAACAGAGCAAATATGTACAAATAATACTATGCTCTTGAATGGGCAACATAAAGTTGTGGTAAATAAAAAACAGCCGTAAATTCCTCATCGATGCGAGATGCAACCATGCTGGTTATTATGAGTTTTGGTGTACCGTAGAATTGCTTGGAGCTGGCATTATGTTTTTTGAGTTTTCCATAATATTCATTGCGCCTTTTGGCGGACATGGCTAATTGGTCGATTAAATCTTATCGAATGGTCGTGAAGTTTTTGACAAATAATAAGGGTAGATAATGAAAATGTTTAATTGAAGTGATACGGCCCTTACATGGACCGCCTCCTGAGGACCTGATTCTATGAGAGTTATTCTCTCAATGGACTTCACCCGCAATTTCATGCTCCATCTCGCCTTGTGCCCGTAGGTGTTTTAAATCTAATAATTTATCACTTATGTAACTCATCTTCAGTGTTGTATTTCTGTGTATATAATGTGGATAGTCAAGCCACCTAGCCAGTGCCATTAATGGGACTTTTTGAATAAAACACATTTTTACCGTCATGGAATCAATGGCAATGGGCGTTGTATCGGTATAATTATTAGTGTTGGAAGTTTAAATACATTATCTTAAGAGATGGATTCAGTCGTAGTTAACAGTGTAGGATTTTGTAATATTCTTTCAATAATCATAATATTCAAAAGCTACATGAGGCATAATCTGTTTGCAAACAGGTGTTACTTTAACGAAAACACACAATGGCATGTGTTTGACAAATTGGACCAGCAGAATTGATGTCAGCAGCAACCCTTAGAAGGTATTGGAATATAATCAAACAATTACGATTGAATGTATTTGTTTCCGTATTTAATTGGTAAATTCTCAACTAGGTGACGCACGGCGCGGCTGTGCTGGTCCGATCATAAAGTACAAAGGAAATGCAGCTTGGTTTTACAAAACTGCCGTAACCAAAGCTCTTGTGGCCCCAATTTCATTGATGTTTGCAGCATTGAGTTTGTTTCGGAATTCGTTGGCATCCACGACCATTGCAAAACATTCAGGTACGTTTAGGCGGGTAGTTTGGAAAAGAAAGCAAAATAATAAACATTTAAGACGTGAGTGACAATATGTTCACCGAAAATTTAAGTTAAATTTCATAACATTGGTATAAAACAATAATATAAAAATAGTGAACGTGTGCGAGCAGACATGATAACACAGCAAACACACTGGGAACTGCTTTCATCATGAAACACATAGCTATTATAATTAATGACCTACCTCAAACAAGTGGCAAGCTGTGATAACACAGGACAATTTGGAATTATGCATATAAATATGCTGGGTAGTTGCAGACATTAAGAATCCGCCTTTCTAGTTGGTCTGTGTCTTGCAGGTATTTTAGCTTTTATCCTAGCTGCATGCGGGATAGGAAGCACTATGTGAAGCCTAACGAAAACACTTGCTTATCCAACCCATCAATGTGCGCATGTTTTTCAAAGGCCATTAGGAGGTCTGTAAGCTAAGTAATAGCATAGTAAGAAGAGTTTTAATGTAGAAAAATCAAGCTAAATCCTGTCTATCGAACTCATCGGTGCTCAAGTTTTCGTGGGTCATCAATGGGCCATCAATTTGGGTAACTCGGATAATGTAACAGTATAAACTAATAGAAAAGCAGAGATGGATCTACTTTATCCATGGTATCGATGTACCAATATGTTCCTAGGCCATCGGTGGGTTATCAAGTTGCGTAATACCGCAGGATGTGACATAGTAGGAGGAGGGAATGAGAAACAAATCTGTATTTAGCAGGTAAACTCATGACAATTGAATACTGCATTTCACCCTGTGTTGACAAGCCATTCTCACCAGATTTATCTGTACTTTTATATTGCGGATTCCGCAAGTAATTCGATGTTGTCAGCCACGTTCTCGGGCACTCATTCTTTTGTGCAACTGACACCAGCCAGTTCTTTAACTTTATTAAGATTTCACTAAACTTTTAGTTACATCTTAACTGTTCGAAGCGAATATGTACTTCTGTTGGTCTGAGGCAATCTATTCCCTAACGTGAGATCATTGTGTGTAAAGTTTTTTACCGCAGACGTGTGAGACAACGAAATAGTTTTATCACCTAGTCTTTGTTTCTTAGGTCATACGATGAAAGTTCTTGAGACACTGGCTAATAGTAACTGGTGTGCGTCAGTCGATGGACCAAGTTAGATAATAGACATAAATCCAGTCTTAATCTGCGAAGCGATATCGGTTCAATGTTTAACAAATGACATCTATCTTCATAAGTAATCTTCCAACTGAAGCCCACGGTTCTTGTTGTAATCTACTGTTGTGTGGCTTCGATTGCACTGGCGTCACATTTTCTATGGTTACTAAAAGTGGTGGCACGGTATTCTAATAATGATCTGGCGTACAGTTTGAATGACAGGCGCTTAACATCACTTGTTATAAACAAGCGACCGAAAAGTACAATAGCCTGTCGTATTTAAGCCACCGTATACTCAACTTATTCTTTGAAATTTAATGAACCAGTGTTACGGAGTGGGGTTCCATAAAAACATTTATTTGGTACCAAGCATCCATAGCACATAATGCTGCATTTAGATATTATACATTGCCCGCACAATCCGATACACCAGCATTCCAGGGAAACTAGGTCAGTTTGCATTTTAGGTATAAAACACGGATATTGAGGACCATGCGCATAGAAAAGCTTTACATAATCTGCGATCAAATAAGGTCATCTAGGAAGCAGCTGCTGATTCGTAAGTTCCAAACAATGAACCACCATCTGATCCTGCAACCCTTACAAGTTCATCTGCCTTAAATGCATCGGGATTACAAATGTAAATGCGACATCACTTTGAAAGCGAAACTGGTTCAGTTGATTTCGATCTACAATGTATTCGATTCACGTTCACTTATATACGATATAGGATGAGAGCTGTCACCTTTCCACTTCAACTTCGCTATTGAAGAAGTCATGTAGATTGCATTTACAGGACACGACTTAAAAGGTGTGGATCTGCTACCAGGAAAACGACTTCTTGACTTAGAATATGCTGATGATATTGCTCTTATCTGGGACAGCTCACAAAAGTTCCAAGCAACGCTGGATGGATTAGCGCTGACTGTCCGTCACTTCGAGCTTTGCTTCGCACTCTGGAAGTGAAAAGCCTTCCTCCAATATTGGTCTGGAACGCCTCCTACTCCGACCCTTGGTGGGGATCAGCTAGAAGTCGTTCAAAAATTCAACTACCTTAGCAGTTGTTTCAGAGTCCGTGGGATTAAAAATGAGATCACTAAACGTATAGCAAAAGCTCGCGGCGCATTTCCTAACCTTCGCCACTTATGGCGCCGGTGAGGCATCCCTCTTGCCCTGAAGCGTAGATTGTACAATGCAACGGTACGTTCGACCCTACTGTACCGTTGTGAAACCTGGCTCCTTGAAACAACGGACCTAGAGAGGCTAGTTACGTTCGACCACCGGTGCCTTCGAAATTTAGCTCACATCTGGTGGAAACACCGCGTGAGCAACGAGCGTGTTTGACGTCATGTTTACGGCACAGGAAAAGAAGCTGAATCGCTCAGCACCGTTATTTCAAGCACCCGGCACCGATGGCTCGTCCATGTGTTACGTATGCCAGCCCACTGACTCCTGCAAAGTGCTTTGTTTGCGCGCCGTGAGTGTGGATATAAGAAGAGGAGGGGTGGCCAAGTGATGACTTGGTCGAGAGGAATGAAGGCCCTCATTTCTGAGCTGGCCTTGGTTGGAGCGGCTCTGCTCCCTGATTGGGGTCCCAAAGACGATGAACACCTTTGGTTGGACACACTTGCTGATATGTCTAGGAGCCGACCTCAGTGGCATTCGTGCTCTGAGTTTCTTTGTCCCACCCATAGATCATAGCCTCCCCCTCCAAGCACGATCTCACTATTTAGCCTTATATAGTTTTGCATAGTGATTGTGTTTTGATGCACAGTAGCCGTCTGGTAGATTCCCGGAACTATTTCCATCCGTTACCGGTAGCTCAGCCTCAAGCCAAGCGGAAACTAGTCAACTTGATGTAAAATCGTCAACTCCCACATGCAGCTGGCCGTACTCACAGGAGCGTAACTTAGGACGGCTGTAAAATACGCGTGCACTGCTCTAAATCATCAGAGGATGTGTGTGACGTGCTTCAAGCAGTTCTCAATAAGTATCTGAAAGCCCACCTCGAGCTGGACATGCTCCCCACTGCCTTGTTCGTCAGGCTATTGAGCCAAATGCACCGGATGTTAAGTTGGACTTGGAGGCTCCGCTGGTGGTTGGGTTGCTACAAGCAACCTCTATTGAGACCTCGGTTCACTTGAGGTGGACCTCGGTCATTCCGATCACAAAGACCGTAAGTAAAATGGAAACATTATAGTGTTGCTCACCCCAACACTGGCACCCGAAGACCGCGGTTTTGTCCTGGTTGGGACTCATCAGTTCGAGATAGCCCGAGTTGGGCCAGAACTCATGGTTGACACCATAAGAACTATGCCAATGAGATCCACGAGCAACGCTTGGTCCAGCGAGAACGAATGCAAAGTTGGACTGATGAGTCCCAACCAGGACGAACCCGCGGTCTTCGGGTGCCAGTGTTGGGGTGAGCAACACTATAATGTTCCCATTTTACTTACGGTCTTTGTGATCGGAATGACCGAGGTCCACCTCAAGTGAACCGAGGTCTCAATAGAGGTTGCTTGTAGCAACTCAACCACCAGCGGAGCCTCCAAGTCCAACTTTGCATTCGTTCTCGCTGGACTAAGCGTTGCTCGTGGATCTCATTGGCATAGTGCTTATGGTGTCAACCATGAGCCACTAGACTCTGAGTTCCGGCCCAACTCTGGCTATCTCGAACTGATGAGTCCCAACCAGGACGAAACCGCGGTCTTCGGGTGCCAGTGTTGGGGTGAGCAACACTATAATGTTTCCATTGCACCGGATGTTGTTTCAATTCAACATCCATGTGACCCTTTGTCTCGTGATTCAGACTCTAGAAACAAAGGCTAGTGGCGAAGCCCCTCGAATAAAATCCCTCTCGGATTGGGCAGCCAAACAGCATCATCTGCCCACTCGACTGCGTAGAAAATACTCATTCCTCTCTCCTCTCTTCATTTCCGTCTATTGAGCAAAATACCGCCGCTGGCCTCGCAACTGCTACTATCAAACATGAAGTCTAGGGTTTCATTTTACATTGGTTCTTTTAGCGTCTGCACTCTAGGTCAGATCAGCCGGCAGGCAGCACCGATTGTCAATATTCACTCACTTAGTGTTGATGTGTGCTGTGGCTCCGAAACACTCATCGTGCGAAATCATCGACTCCCTTGTTCTGAGTCTGGCGACGAAGGTTACACTCATCGAGTATCAGTTGCTAGGGATTAAATGGCTGCAGGTATTTAAGGTGTTGGTGAAGTCCTCCGCAAACATGCTGAAGACAATCTGTTCGACTGGGTGCCGGTGAACAACTGCAGGTGTGCGGTTCGATTTCCTACACCTATTGGAGATAGTAAGCAGCGTCTGAAGACAAAGCGGCTTTTCATCGTCTCAGTTTATGCCCCTAATGACTGCAGTTCAATGGGTTTCGAAAAAGATTTCTAGCGGCAGTTCCCGTCTATTCTTCGGATGTAAACAATGTTGATTTCATAATAGTTACTGATGAAACCGATGTCCAAGGGGTCTTCTTTGGACTCAGAACAACCACTGGAAAGCCGCTTCTGAGTCGATGTATGCCAAACACACAATGGCCGTCTATTACTGAAACTGTGCGCCGAATAAAATTTTTTACTTTAACAGCACTGCTTTCTACTACAAACATTCGCACCGCGTCACCTGACGCCCATCGAATTTCTCAATGACCTGGATCCAAATTGACAATATTGCTACCAGCTGCAGATGGCTGGCATCAGTCTAAGACTGTAGGTCAATTTGGAGCACGTATGTGTATTCCGACCATGATCTAGGGCTCACAAGCTATGAACTCACTCATACCGATTTAAAGAAGCGCCTATCTTCGAACATTTTGCCCACAACTTGAATTCGAAATCTGCCGTCCAGCACTATCATGATGAACTGCCCCACCAATTTTCAGTGAGGAATGCGGTTGGTGAGCTGAACACTTACTGGGATCGTCTCAAAGTTGCCATGCTTTTAACGCATGCTGCGCACTCAGCTCGAATTGTCATGACTGAAAGAATCTCTAAGGCATCGAGCAGCTTGCTCGAAGCAGAGATACATGTCCCGATGTCACTGAGTTTCACCGTGTCCGTAACTCCTAAAACGACATCTGACAAGGTATCTTCGAATTAAACAGAAACAGTGCTGGATGGCAAGGACCCTTGACGTGGAGTCAGGCAGTGCCCTTGGATACGCGAATGCTATTCCAGCTCATCCGGAACACGGGTTCGACAAAGCTATCAGTTAGCGAGACAGGGGTTGAGAAAGATGGACATCCGGTCCATTCTCGGCTTCGTCGTCTAACCCGTCGGGCGGAACATTTAAAGCTGCAGGCCACCAGACCTGCTGCAACATTGTTGCTTGCCGCAGCATCTGGAGCGACATTAGAAGATGATTTCACACCTTAGGTTTAGAAGAGATTAGAGATGTTTTCCTCATTTTTGAAAGGAAAGAAAGTTCCTGGACCCGACGATCATCGTCCATCCATGGTAAAATATGTTTATGATTTATCGACTAGTTTGCTTTCTCTATTTCACACCATTTGGGATAATGAAGAGCAGCGTACAGCCTGGCGACTGTCAACTGTAGTTCCCATGCCCATGCATACTTTGTAAGAAAATCACCAAGGTATTAGCCTTATTTTCTTTGTCTTAAAATTTTCAACTATATCATTCTTCGACGACTTACTGATCCGCGTGTGGACCGAATCACTTAAAGCCAGGCTGGCTCCCGCATTGGTCGTGGTTACGTCCACCATATTTGTACTCGTCGTCGGAGCAGAGACACATTTACTGACGATCGACTATGTTGGTTTTCTTTTATTTGAACACCCCTTTGTTGACCATGCCAGCTTGTCGCACTGCCTATCAATGAAAGGCGTCTCAGTTAAGCTACTTTCCAGTCTGAATTCGCTCTAAAGTGTTTACTGACGCTGTGTAAGTTTACATGGTAAACTGTTTACTGTGTTCCCCATGAAAAGGGTAGTCCACTAGTGTTTTCCGATGTCGTCTTTCCTCTTTAAATTTGTTTTGTTAATGAGCACAAATGACACAATTATTTTCAACTCAACCGAAGTAGATGTTTTGCCAGGCTTCTGACTGACAAACACATATGGGGATGGCATATTTTCCTTGGTTCGGAAGTTCTAATAAGGCAACTGCTACTGCACAGACTGACGTGTAGCGCTGCACGCTTCTGCATGTGCTTCGCAACCTCAAAGTGAAAAGTACTGCTGCAGGACTAGGGCGGCACACCTCCGGTTTTAGCTATTTCTAAACAGCCACTGGAAGTTATGTATCGGTAAACTTAAGTTGGTAGGTGTCTCACCTCTGGTGGTCACAGCACCAGAGAAATTTCTGCGGGTTTCAGCAAGGCACGTGTGGCTTTCCAGAGACTTAAGCATACATGGTGAAGGCGGGACTTCAGTCTGTCAGCGGAAGGAAGGGTGTATAACGTTGCGGTACAGCCAGTCACACCCTATGGGTCAATGACTTGGTCAGTTCGCGACGAATATCATAAACCCTTGACTGTATTTGACCATCGGCGCTTGCAGAGTGTTGCTCACTCCGGATGAACAATGCTAGGGTTCGCCAGTTGATTTTTCACAAGTAGCGTTCTGGTGCCTCACTAGACTGTTTACTGGATCTTAAGCACTTATTTTGGCTAGGCTATGTCCTCCGTATGACTGTTGACCGGTTTCCTCGGCGTGCATTCTACACCGCGTCTGCACCATGTTGGGAGAAACCGCGAGGTGGCCAGTCAATAAGGTGGGAGAGAGGCAAGAATAAATGGGCTGAGAGACTTGGTTAGGCTGGTGAGTATTCTCGTCGTGGATGAATCAGCAGGATGGTCCACACCAATGGTTGGAGACCGTATCAGACATGGCGCAACCACGCAGTCAACGGCGTTCCTACATAAGGTTTCTTAAATCAGGTTGTTAAATTCCATTTCATTCTGATTAGTTTAACCCACCTTTTACTTGCGTGCATTTTCTTTGCATTTTCTGTACTTTTAACCCCAGTATCTTGCCGTTGTGGTGTATTGTTATGCTTTCGACGTGCGTCGTGGTGGCGCTCGGATTCTAATTGTTCAACTAAAATGAACTGAACTTGTCATTGTAGGTTCTCTAGTGGTGGTCCTGCTTTTTGTGACTTTGGTAAAAATGTGGTTAACATGCTTGTCAAATATGCGCAAATCATTTGTGTTTGGCTAACAAAAACGCACATTGTTCCGGTACACACATTTGGGCGCAATGGCAGAAGCCACTAAGCACGAAACTTTGTAAGCTCCATAATGGACGAATCATTTCATTGTTATGTGCATTTGTAACTTTTCAGTGGCAAACACACCATGTTATTTATAGCCCCTGTTTCCGATGCCTTGAGACTTCGGGTAAAATGGTCTACCTGAAAATGTCAGACATAAAATCGCAGTATTCGTGATTTTTCTCCTTACGTCATTGAAAATTGTTTCCGCAGAAAAATGTGTCGTTTGTGGTAACCGCATGCATTAATTTTCTGCTAGCAGTGGTAATAAAATAAAATTCATGGCAGTCACCATACAATCTCACTAACACAAGATTTGCTGAATATGTCGATAGCCTTAGTATAATTACCTTTCTCCTAGAAAATTCTTCAAACGTAGGCCCGTATAAATATGAGCATGAAAATGGTGATGACTAATTAGACAGAGAGATAGCAACTGGAAACGCTAAGGTTATAATGATGTAATGTATAGAGTTTTGGTCAAAAACAAACATAGCAATATGTTCACTTTCCGCACACATTGTGCGTTTTGGACGGAAATTACATGGAATGTGTGTTATTATTCAGTAATTGTTCCTTGAAAACCGAATGGCTATATGAGCGTTAATCTTGATTGTTGAAATTAAATTTAACTACTTGATTATAACCATTCCTATATTTACAGGAAGGCTTCATTAAACACTTCGCTGCTACTTTCGAGACACTAGAAAATATTCCTTTGGTTAGTGAGACATTTGTCAATATAAATATTTACTTTTCATGAGTAACGTGGCCTTCGTTTTTGTTTCCCACCAAATGCAACATGTGTTTTCCCCAGTTTCAACAAATATACTACGTTTTGCTACGGGTGGTTGTACGAAGAGAAACTGCCTTATCTACAGAGGTCATCTTACTAACCTGGACGTCCGAATCTTCCAACTTGAGTAAACATGCGTAACTGAAAAGCGCAAAGCAATTTTTTTGGATTAAATGCTAAATCTCAAATTGTAAGAGGATAAGCTTTAGACTGCCACTAGTACAGAGTGTTACATCAGGTGAATGAAATGGGGTTGATTATGGTCAAAAACTGCGCTACTGATAACTTTCCTGCTAGTACGTGCACCGGCATAGAAAAATCAACATATTGTAGAAGCTAATTATTTAGTAGGAATAAAATCAGGAGGACTGGTCCTCCTTTCCTAGCATTTACGGAAATGGATTGTTAATGCGACTGTTTTAGATTCGAGTTCCGTCGTCGGAATTCGTTTGACCCATGGTCTCACGCAGGTTTGTAGAGGTAATAATACTGTTCACAATTGCATTTCTTCTACAAATTATAGATGAATTGAAACAGAATCCCAGAGTGGAAATTATCGGCTGGTATGCACACCCGAACGACTCAATAATAATGCCTGACACCAAAAACTGGTGTTCATATACCCAGGATGATGAATTCGTTCTGGTGCGTAAGGAGCAACAGCATTCTATACAACAAAATTTCCCAGTTTACCCTCATATAGACTGGTACGTCCATTTAATTTCTAAATTTAGGATGAAGATAACTCATTTATCTGGGGTTTGCACAGATACATTTCGAGCACGCAGCGGTAGCACTGTATTCAACAAATTCCACAATTTTCAACAGTTCTGCTAATGCGAGTAACCGTTTTGACTTAGTAAATTTGCTATTAATTCAACGTAGCTTATCCTAATTTGAGTAGAACAGATTGGATATATAAACACTACCGAACCACATGCAGTATCAAATGCATTCTCGATAATAACTGAGCTCATTTGGATCACTACAGAGCTAAGCGTGTGCGAAACTCACATTTCGGTGGAAATCGCTTCATATCCACTATGCTAAATATGCGACCATTCGATTTACTTTTTCAGGGGAAGTTGAGAGTGCAATGGATGCTCTATGATGAAGACTAGATTATCGCTTGCAAAATAGTCAATTACACCATAGGGGAACCCATCCTTGGCGTGTTGCTTAACGATTAACTTGTTGCCGCCAACATAAATAATAATACGAATTCAACTATTGGCATGTTACGCCTTTTACGTTGACAAATCAGTCTGTTTTTATGCCTGTTGTGGTCGTTGTTTTAGTGGTAAAATGCATTTGAACTTTAACTTCATCGGTTCTAGGCAAAACCACAAAGCAGACTACATTGCATAAAATCTAATCCTCAGTGTTTCCAATCTTCCCAAAGTGTCCCCATCAAATAGTTTATCCTAGGTTAAAGGGATTCTTTGTAAGACAAGCCGCAAAAATGGGCTACTTGCAGTGGTGGAGCAGCCGCCTGGGCGCCATGGTAAAAACTTCGCCTTGACAGTGTGCAGAATAGGCGCCTGAATGCCACCCAATCGGCTTACGGTTCAGTGCACACTAGCTTTCGATGAAATGGATCATGGTTTGGAACAATGGGCTAAATATGGTGAGGGACAAATGAGGGGATTGTTGGAAAGACCGTTTGCACATATGTGACACAGCGCAAATGGTGGTTGGTCATACAGAGTTAAAACTAAAATGTTCAACCCTAAGCTTATCCGGATATGTTACCCTTTATTTTGGTAATGAACAGTCGACGATACTAAAAATGCTGCATCCTGTAACTTCCTGCCCAGAGCGGATCGCGGCCTCATGCTACGACTCCGACTACTTGTGGTTCCACGTTGCTGTTCACATCAACGCCATGGTTGTTTAATCTCACTTCACCGAATAGAAAGACAAGGTTTAGACTTATAAGTGCATGGAAAAATATCACATGGCGCAAATCAAAACTGTTAAATGCAAAGCTCACCCATCAATCACCCATGGACAATTCCTTAAGCAAGATAGTACGCTGCACATCACAGCAATGAACTTGCCAGCCCGCATGATGTCAAAAGGTATGCAACCATTTTATCAGACACAGAGAACCGATGTACAGGCTCGCAACTAAAGCGGGATACTAGTGTTGCAAAGCATCTCAATTGCAGCCAGGTAGCAAAATCGATATATTATTGAGGTGAACCGTACAACTTTATTTATGATTGCCAATTGTCAACGCAATTCGGTTCTGCAATGTTCTATTCAGTGTAATACGCACTGTAATTCGGTAATCAGCCAGGTTTGTGTAGCGGAGTTGGTCGTTGATTGGAATAGTCCTCCGATGTATTCCCTCGGTCATCACGCACACGCTAAATTTCTTTCTGCTCCATGGTTCTACTTCCCCACTGCGAACATCACTTGCACGCTGTCCATGTCGTCAGATATCCAGGAGTTATTCCCCTTCCCCCACCGCGTGTGTCTACATTGTTACTCGCTACCTAAGCGCATGAACTTGTCGCCGTGATTCATCATTTGTTTACGCATGCATTCCCTAGAATTCAGCCATAGTTGACTTGATTTGGTCTGCGTGGATTGTAACATTGCCGGATGCACCTGGACTGTTATCGCTGTGTATGTGCGTTAATACCATTGCTCACCTTTACATCACTGTGATTAGGCCGTTTATTATCGGCCAGCGGCTTACTGCTAGCACAACTCTTATTGTGGTTCTACTTGCCTTGATTGTCGGCGTTTAGCGCTTGTGACATTGGTTTTCTGCCCATCTGTGTAGTTGCAATTGTCGGTGTTGCAGGCACCGGAACCCAGAACATATGAGGTTTGTCCGACTTATTCAAATGTATCGCTGCAATAGTACCGTAGTTGTTGCTACCCAACTTTGTTTTGATTTCGGGATCACTGGCTACGTGTCACTCAAATTTCAATCGGTGGATGTTACAGTATGCGTTTAGGAATTGCTTAAATTCTGAAGCTAATTTCCTTTCGACTGCTGTCTGTAACAAACTGTTCTAATATTTAAGTAATGAACGTTAGGAGCATAGAGATTGAGCTATCCGCTTCAGGTCTGTTAACACAATGTTGTACCGGTGCCCGGTGCTTGAGCATACACGTGCAGAAGTAGCCTCAGCGTAAGGAAACCCCGATGTAATGTCCGGTGCGTCGTTATGGAGCTAGCTTGAAACCGAGGTTAGGACAGACTGTACAGTCCCATTGTTTTGCATAGGTCTTCCTGCCCCGTAAACTGGCGCTGTGCCTGGTAGTCACATAATGATCACGTTGCACCTTGTCATGGGTGACCGGAAATTAGTCAAGCGAACCGTACTCGAAGATTGGTCGCATGATAGAACATGCCAGTGGCAATCACCTCAGTCCAAATGCAGAAGCTGCGTTTAAACGCCGAAAACATACGCAGTCAATTGCCATATAGCTTGTTAGTATTAGCTACAGGCTACAAATCGCAGCGTGAGGGTACCACGAGATCCTGTAAGGAAATTGTGGGATGTAGCAGTTGGCCGGTCATTGTAAATACGCGCGTCACCACGCTTCCCCAGGCTCGTATATAATCATTTGACTGGGATGGCCGGCTGTATTGTGCGGAACTTCGTAGGCTCTGGGCATTAAGACGCCATTTCTCCACATGGTCCGAAGTAACCTTCCCACGTCTATTCACCCCGCTCATTAGACCACTCCTTGAATACGGTGCCCCAGCTTACCATCCGATAACCCTGTGGGAAACTGAAAAGCTGGAGAAAATACAGCATATCGCAACTAGCATGATACCGGGTCTACGAAAGCTTCCGTAAGAAAAATGTGAAAGGCTCGCACCCTACATAATATTTTACCGCCGAGTAAAAATTGACCTTATTATGACCAATCAGGTACTACACTTGAATCACTTTCCCATACTGCGGCCAATATTTCACCTGCGGGAGCCCTGTAACACCCGAGGACACCATTGCAAAATCAGGGTCCCCATGCACAAAAAATCTATCGCATCAGCTTTATGTAAAACGAAGATTCATAAACTTTTTAAATACACTACCAGAAGGATTAATAAAGGCTTATTCTGTGAACAGTTTTAAAACACCTATCGACGACGATTTCGGAAACCTCTGCTTTTGTGAGTCCATGCACTAACCACGCCAAAAGAAGACGTTGTATACACCGAAATAATGACACTAATACGAATCCCTAACCGAACAAGGATAAACGATTAAATGCCCAAACACAACCACTGACTATTCACAACTAAAAGTTTTTAATTTTTCATAAGTCTATTGAGTTGTACAGAAACCTGTTGGAGGTGCAAAAAATACAGGTATGCTTGTGTAGCCGTTCATGACCGCAGACTTTCGTTCTGATGTGGAGATTCACCGATGCTTGTTTTCTTATCATTTCGCTTTCCATATAGGCTACTTGGAGTCGTCGTTTTTGCCTTCAGATCGCAGGCATACTTTGACGCTATCACGCTTACCTTACGTCCTTTGTGTGCACTTGATTAGTTCCTCATTTCTCCGTTCTTCATGGCTTTAATTGTCCGCATGCTTTCCGCAGTCTGATTGGCATTATGGTATATAACGAACTGGTTTCCCTATAAAAAGCCCCTGTTGGTTTGTGTTCTCACCACCGTTAGTGGTTGGAAAGCAGTCGCAGGGCTCAGACACAACAGAATCTTTCTACTTGCTCTTAAATACAGTTTCAGTCTCAGTCTGGTCTATCCATGCAGGCCACGTGGACAGACTTTCGTGGTCACGCTAAAGTACCTCACAGTTGTAGGGGGCATCAATTACTCCAAAACTTCAGGTCGTCTTCATTCAGAGCACAAGGCGATTGAAGAAGTAGCACACAAGATACATGGCTACCGAAGAAATTCACCTGCCGAGGCTAAGATAACGAATGCCACATCGGGCTTTGTCCATCGCATATTCCGTAAATAAAGCAAGCCCCTCCTCGATGAGAAAACTTGGCGTATGTAGTGCGCTTAACTGCAACTTTCTCCGAGTGATCGCATCCATAGTGAAATCGAATTGCTCCATAAAGATATGATGTACATTCGCAATCCAACTGAACCTAGCCTTTAACGCACTTGAATTACATCCGATTTCTTTACGACGCAACAAGCGCGCTCATTGTCATTGAAATTGTGCTAGCCCAAATAAGTTAATGACGGCAGATGCAATAACCCTTGCATAGACGCGTGAGTTGGTAGTGTGTGGTGGAGACGAGTGGGCGGTCTTGCCTCCATTCAGATACGAGTGAGTACTCTGAAGCTGGTTCCACGCAGCCAAAGGGCACAAGCTTGTCCAGCCACGTGATGCGACTGGGTGGAGGACTCAATGGGCGTAATTGGAGAGCCTATGGTTCCCTGAGGCTGGTAGTGGCTGGATCCTGACTGATGGTATAACCACTGCTGCTACTGTTGTGCCATTGGCACATGTCCTGCGCGCCTCCTCGTGGCGACCGCTGGGTAGGAGCTGGTTTACCTTCTTCTCCATGCTAAGATCCAGGACACCAATCTGCATGAGTCAGTGAACTGATAATGTGCTAGACCCACTGTCTTTCGGGTGTTCATTTAATCGCAGTCTTTGGCTGAGCACCCGTGTCTTTCTTCAGTCAGGTGTGGGCGCCCTGCCAGTACGCTAGTCCATCCTCTTCGGACGTTAGGAAGTGGTCGATGGCCCTCTTCCCGTAAAACCAAACCATGGGTGACAACAGGTCTACGCGTTATAAGCTCACAGCTCTATTGGCGTACAGCACGAGCGCCACCCATTGTCTCTGACGGTGGGATGGCACCTCCGGGTGTTCAATGGTTTGCTACTGCCCGCTTAAAGCCACGCCGCCCCTGGTCAAACTGGTGCGAATCCCCCAAAACCCACCTGCGTCTGGCCGTGGTCGCTGGCGTGTATCCTACGAGTGCGGTGTGCCATAATGCTCGGTTCTAGGTCCACGTTTGTTTTTGGTGTTTATTAATGATCTTGCACAGGGAATCGCTTCAAACTTCCTAACGTTTGCTGACGATATCAAGATCTGGCGCAGGATCCAGGCGAACGCCGACCAACATGTGCTCCAAAGTGACTTAGATACAGTGCATCAATGGTCGATCCAAAACTTATTGCATGTCAACGTCAGTAAATGCAAGGTGCTTTCCATCGGACATCAAAGCAGCGACTCATACCGACTCGGAACGGATGTACTGCAACAATCAACTCTCGAACGTGACTTGGGTGTCCTGGTTCAAGATGACTTGGGTTGCTCCAGGCAATCCGAAAACGCCTCGAAGACCGGGAACCAACACGTTGGGCTGTTGGGGCGGGCGTTCGGACAAATAAACAGCTCCATATTTCGACAAATGTTCAGTGCGTATGTTCGCCCCCATGTCGAATATGCAATTCAAGCCTGGCATCCATGGCTGAAACACGACCTTAATGCACTGGAGCAGCCACAACGCCGGGCATCTAAGAACGTAATTGGAATGCGCAATCGGTCCTACCAGGAGAGGCTGCGACGACTAGGATTGTTCAGTGGAAGCTATCGCAGGCTACGAGGCGACCTGATTATGACATACTTGATTCTGCGAGACCCACGTCATGTGTGCCACTCTTTACTGCAACTCAGCAGCAATACAAACCTGAGGGGCCACTCATTAAAACTCGCAGAACAATACAGTCGTCTGGAGTGCCGTAGAAATTTCTTTTCCATCCGTGTCTGTCACCCGTGGAATGCTCTCCCAGAATCGGTCATCTCTGCACCGACACTAACAATATTTAAAAGGCGGTTGGACGATGCACTCATCCACTTACACTTTGTTACTTAACACTATGTCTCCATCCTACACCTGGAGTTTACCCTGGAATTATTTGTTGTTAACTGTGGGTGTTGTGAATCTAAGTGGATCGCAGGACTACAGCGAAGCAAACGATAAGTCCTTATTTTCGTATTTAAAGTATTAACTATTTTACTATTCTTTTCATCATAATTGTTATGTTGATATCCCCACCAACTATACAACGGGGCTTGTAAAGCAACGCTTCTTAACCCGTATAAATTCATTGTTCATCGTTCATTGTTATGGTTGCAAAACATCTATAAATCGTTCAAATACCTCAAAGGCGGCGCGTAACGGCAGTCAAAAAGATCCCAATCTCGCTACAATTACATTCCCGAGTTGGATCTGCTCCCCACTGCCTTGTGGTAATGCTATTGAGCCAAAGGCTCCGAGTGGAGTCCCTCAAGCAAACCTCCGCAGCACAACGACAACCTCGATTGTGATTGTTCACTAATGCAATTGTATGTCTGCGCGTAAAGCACTCAGCCTCGGGTACTATAACATGCGCACATTAATTGACCGGAACACCAGCGAGCACACGGAGAGACGCATTGCACTCGTCACGATGGAACTGACGCACTACCACATGGATATTGCGGCGCTCAGTGAAACCAGGCTCACTATGCAAGGTAAGTTGCATGAAGCAGGTGCTAGCCACACATTCTACTGAGTGGACAACACCGTTTCAGCCCCACGTGAGCATGGGGTCAGCTTCGCCAAATACGATCGCCTCTATGGCCAGTTCGTGGGTGAAACAACTGGCAACAGCGCGCGACTGACGACTGTTCGCCAACCACTCAGAAGAGTTAAGTTTGTCACCAACCGATCTTGTGTTCTCCTGAG
>CALYDF020003702.1:0-27730 GCA_944474145.2 Dicrocoelium dendriticum
TTAGGTAGAAGGAAAGTTAAGAAGACTGATAAAACTAACATCAGATTGTTAGTGATTCAATGAAAGGGTATGTTGCAGATTTTGCTGATTGAAGGCTAAATTACCATTTCTTGTTAACATGCGGACGAGAATGCATTAGTGGTGGGTTATTGAAGTACGATAGTCGGACCGAATGAAAACTGAATAGTCAAGCAAGGCACATGACGGAAGATTTCCTCTGCTTGGGTTCTAAAGGTGTCGCTGGCAGATCTCACTCATTCATCCGCCTCCTAGTGTCAGGGCTGAGACAGAATTTCAGCCGCCTTGTGAATTCGGCTGGTGCCAACTAATAGCTGGTTAAGACTAGGGGCACCAAGTTTGCTCAGATGTTGCGTTCTCTACTTGTGCAGCTAACCTTTGTAACAGACTGCCGGTTCCTATCATAGATGCGCAGTCAGACGCGAGCTACACACACTTGTTAGCCACAGAGCGCAGGTTTTCTTCTTTACCTAGAGCATCCATAGTTCATGCAGCCGAATCGGATTAACTCCCTGGGTTCAGTGAAGATATTTTTACAGAATCATTTCCTGCGAAAAAGCGGTTTTGTCACCCAAGTTGCTTTAGTGTTTTTCGTGCTTCTATCCAGATCAATCACTGTGTTGCCTATGACAGTTTTCCACTTTATGACACTATGCTCGATCGAGCATTTGTCCGCGCTAAATGGTTGTCCCAGAACGACATCAATTGGATCATTTCTAACCAAGCTAGTACTCAATCTGTAGTTTTAACTGCTTTGCCGACGACCAACACTTCTCAATGACACTTACCAATTACAAACCATTTCCAATATGGTTGTCCTGTAGGAAACCGTGTGGACCAATATGCTAGCCAACCTCCGCGAACTTGTTTCCTCGATGTGACACACACCTGCGGTAACCGATATCAAGCTTGCGACTATAACGGCACAAAAGCATCCCACATCCTCTAGCTAACGTGGCTTGACAGTGGCAGCGTTCTTGTGCAACGACGTCCCGCAATGGAATTGATTCCATCTTACCGCAAATGTAGTGTGCAGAAACGTGCACGGGTAGTTAGAAAAGGAGTTACTGGTGTAAACCTCGGTCTTGCATTTTACCCCCGCTGCGCTGCTTTAAGTGAACTAGAATGTAAGAGACAAATTAACCTGACTGCTTCACTCTGCTTTTGCCAAACATGCACAGCAATCCCATAGGTCTATTGTATAACATCGCTCACGTAGGACCATGAAAAGCTGGCTGAAACATTGCAGCAGATGCCCATCTTAAGGTTTCCCCATTAGAATGCTAAAACCGGTCTCGTTCGACAACGAAAATCTCAGAGCCCGGTTCTTAAGTCGAAAGCTAAATTCAGCCTTGCTAATCGCCCTACGACATCTGCGCCTCTTACACCGACAGTTACTCACCATTTAATTGTGCTAGCCACATGCGGTGTGACTGCTATTAACGCAGCCCTTGATGCCAAAGCTGACACGTTGGTCACAACACCGGCTATTAATAGCTGGGTAATGTATGTAACGAAAAACTAGATGTAAACATCTAAAGAGACAAACCTACGCTCCTTTACTGGACCAACACCGAGCGATGCAACGCTATTTTCGCAACATTCATTAGTGTCGACCAAACAACCCAAGTTACCAGCCACAACCTCCAAACTGACATTCGCTAAACATACCCACAGTGCGCTAACGGTCATGTGCACTAACGTTCCTGCGTCCAGAGATGGCACCATAAAACACAAGTTGGTTGGTGATCGTAACCAGTGGAATTCCATCGGTGAGGCGATTGGTATCCGCGTTGAGCCCACTGCGCTAAAAAGCGTAGCGCATCCTTACGGCGGGTAACATTAAATTGAACAGAGGAGACAGAGACAGTCTTGCCCTCAGCAGTTTGTCTTCACAAGTCATCGACCCTGGTATGCTAAATACTAGATATCCCTTAGAAAGTGCGGTCAAAGGAAAATGAAAACCCTTGCAGCCCTTCAACAACTGAATGCAAGAATGCCTTATTTATTCATGGTGTTCCTAAACGGCTGAGTTCTCCTGATCACGAGGCGCGGAAACAAAAACTAGAGTACCATCTAGAGGACGTCAATTCAAAACCAACGAAGTGGATTCGTCATCTTCAATGTACAAGTGTTGAGATTTGAAAATATCGTAGGTATTGCAACACTCCGAATGAAGGCCCGAAGTCAAATTGCTCAGATGTTTGAAGCCTGGTTCCAGGTTACTTAGTGAGAAGAGGCTAAAGATGGTAGGCGCACAGCCACTAGTTGTGAGCACTTCACTGGAACATGAAGCCTCAATAAAATATGCGCCTCCACACTCCTGTGGTTTGGTAGACAAATTACCACCCGTGACACCTTAAAGGACAAGGAGACTAGAGAGGACATCCCGAGCTGGTGTGCTCCTTGTCACCAGGCATCCTCCTGAACTACAAGAACCAATGGGTTACCCAAAAACGATTAACGGCCGACCGAGGAACGGTAAGCTTAAAACGAAACACGAATTGGTTGCCCACCAAACCACATGTAGCATCAAAAACACAATAATGTTGGTATACTAGGGCTCAAAGTCCCCTTAGTATGTTGGTCGAACTTAGAGAACGCCAAGCGTCACAACAGCGGGACCTGATTATTATTACGGTGTACTGGTTCAGTGGTCATTTTACCTGGTACCAAGCTCTTTCTGAATGATAAAAATGGAATAGGTGGTGGCGTATTGCTGTAGTACATAGCTAACTCCCAATGTTAACTTATTGACCACCCGGAAAGTAACGCACCTGCTACTCTTTGGTGACGTTTATGTTTGCCGAACAAACACACATGTCTAATATCTGTGATGTAACGTTCACTAAACCCTAGATGTAAGAAGGACTCGAAACTGAACCACGAGCTCAGGTTGAATTAAGCAAGTCATGTAGTCGCATGATAACCGCATGCAACGTAAGTAGCACGAACTGAAACTAGCGGCCGCCGATGGTATGCAGGATAAAACCTGTTTGCGCCTGGTACTTCAGAGCTACCCTGTGTACGGCCACGTGACTACACCTATCGGATTTCGAAATGTTAACGAGCTGTCAATACTTGACGGTATGCTCACCAAGAAGGAACTTTTGTTGAACGGAACAATAACAAGCCCACCCTCGTCTATAAGATATCATTATCTACAGGAAACAGCTCCGAAATCAACACAGGTAAGTAGAAGCGCCCACACTTTGCAATCCTGACACACTAAAGGAATTTGGAAAGCTACTCTACCGAATACAAGTAACTTGTGTCCTCCGACTTCACCAGCTCCAATCAGTCGTGGTCGACTCCGACGAAGCCAACCACCCAGCCAACTGAAATAAATTCGTGAAACATGACTACGAATAATTGCGAGGATAATTGGACAGAAGCTGTTGTGGCGCCGCTGACGCCTTCACCCCACGTCCGCAAGAAGAAGTCCAAAGACGTGCAAGAAAGAGACTTGTATAGATGAAATCACATTTGCTTATATAATATTGAAGGCAAATTGATGGGAAGCTAATAAATTACACTTGAGATAACCAGCAGAAGGAAAAACGTCAAATGGAACGGCGAATAAGCAACCGTGTACTCAAAGGCGAATCGCATATGTCCTTAAAGATAGCATCATGAGACTCGAAGCGTAAAGCAAACATCCATTTACAGTGACGGGCACTGACCAATCAAAATAACGAAATGCAGCTTTTAAGCCAATGTCATGAAACAAGATAAATAAGCAATACAAACCCAAAAATTAAAAACTAGTGCAATAATTGTGTGATAACCAAATATTCCTTTAACATAACCAAGCAGAAAAAGTAATGCGGAGAAAAACAAATGAAATGTGTTCTTGCAATTGGCGCCGCTGAAGTGGGCACAGAGCTGAGCATCCATTAACAATGACGTGTGTGTACCAATCGGGCTAACATAGTGGAACGTTCAAACAACAGTCAAGAAGTAAAATCTCGGAGGAGTAAAGAATAGCTAGCAAGCTAGTTCACAAAAAAATGAATGTCTAATAGCTGTTCTCCTAATAGAAGCAACTCTGTCAGTAACATAACAGCGGTCGCCAGGGTACCAGGAATTGGTGTATTTCTGCCTGGCAAGCGTTCTCCCTACTAAAAGTTACAAATGTTTGTTTAACAACGCTGCGTCTTGGCGGATTTAACTCGCCACTCAATAAACCCACTGCCTCAACAAAGCATTGGCATTCGACCGATACTACATTCATAGCTCCAGTAAATATATCTGCTCTCATACGATTACGCCAACATGTTTGAGCTGGGACATGTTACTATGCTTAGATCATTTTTACAGCTTTTTCTTCATGCTTCACTCACCTGATAAGCATTGTTTACATAGGATCTTTGGGGCAATTCAGCACCAACAGACTCCATTCCAATGACCTATAATACTTATCTTTACTAGTCGCACTCTGCGAGGAAAGACTATGTTCAATTTTTGGACCATGTGGGCATACACTGATGTCTACCTTCACATGTTTGCTGCTCCCGGTCCTTCACATCATGCTATCGTGTACAACATTGCACTATTATGCTCCAGCCCAAAGAGCATACATCGATTTGTCGAGGATAAAATCTTTATTTATTTATTTATTTCACTATAGTGTTTAGCTATGTATTATGCGGAATTTCCTGTGGCTGAGGATAATGAAGGGTATACGTTCCTGCACCGCAACGTGTTACCTGCGCTTGGTTAAGTGGCATCTTGGGCCTTCTTAACTAGATGCCTTCATAAATCGTCTGAGGCAATTTCACAAGGATATTTATTACACTGATAGCGCACGCGACTGAGCAAGTAATACCTTCAACTTCAAAGGAGAAGAGATACAAAGAATTATTAGTAAAGTTAGTGGAGAATTGGGCCCAGCCTGAAAACAGGTGCTTAACTACTGCTAGGCGCGCGTTTTTACTACAAATAAAACCGGAAAGCACAAACATCACCTAAAGTATCCTGATGCAACTCACGGCGGGCGCGTATGTCTCAATTCAGTGGATAAGTAAAGAAGCCTGTGCCTTCGTTAAGGAGGTCAGAATAAGGTGACAAATTTTAAAAATGAATTTATAACATTCATTGCTCTACTGCACGGTTTTTTAATTGCGAATAACACATATTCTCACAATGTTCGCACTCTCCATGCCACAGCACAAGCTTTGTGTACATAACGTTCTGATCCAACGCAGGTACAATAACTGGCAAGTCTAGAAATATAGCTTTATCCTTTTATTTAAGTTATTTGTGTGAACTAAGGCGCATGCAAATGTATATTCTTAATAGACTTAGCATAGAATGCTCAAAAGAACACCCCGCAATTAAAAACTTAGAATGCCTACGTAGCCCAGCTTAAGGTCCATGTGTACACGACCGGCAAGCACAAGGTTATGCACCAGCAGGAGTTAAGGAAGCAGCTCTGCACGATCCACCAACTCATTTAAGACACGTTATTAGCTAGCATAGGGTGCAACGCTGAATTCAGTCTTACTCACGGATAACAGATGCACACGATCCGCTACGCAAGCAAACGATTACTTACGTTTCCATTACTCACAGAAGTTTCGGAGAGTAACCGGCCCGATGGTTATTCCTTTTTCCATGTCTCTCCGTCAGCTTTATCCATTGGCACTTTTACTGCAGAAACGGTGCTAAATAAACCGTTGTCGCTGCGTATCCACAGCTCTCCTTGTATCGATAACGTTTGACCGAGGCCTTAAAGGTCGGCAGCCATTGATCTGGTGGGAATCCGGGCTATAGTTTATCAACGCTGTTTAGAAGAGAAACAATTTCCAATAATATGTAGGCGAGGGAACACCACTCCTGTTCATAAGGGGGGTAGTTGAGCTGACCCAACCAGATACTGCCCGATAACTCTGCCGCATCGCTTTCCAAGCATATAGTGTCTATTATCGCCCACGCACTTATGCACTATCAGGAATATCACAAGATGATAGCACCAGAGCGACATGTTCTCCGGCAAAAGCGCTGCTGTACTACAATCCTGCTACTTGCACGTAATAGCTGGGCTGTAACAATTGTTGGGGGAGCAGGAGTCATTGTCATTGACTACGATTTCTCAAAAGTGTTTGATCACTAGTACCACTGAATTCTCGTCCATAACGGTTAGCTTAATGGCACTGTTGACCCACTTCAGCGTTGGATAGGCAATTTCCGTACAAAAGTTGGTTGGAGGTTCGAGTATGAGAACCCTTGTCCTACGTAATCGACCTAGGGTGCTCAGGGGTGCTCAGGCTCCGACTATCATTGATTTTCTTAATAGTACTGGCAAAGGAAATCACTTCCGCTTTCCTACTCATCTCGGCTGATATCAATTTATGGCGAGCGGTCGGAAACCTACCCTACCAAGAAAGTACCAACGTGACCTTGACAGGATTTTGAACTGGTCAGTTCAGCATACACTACCGTTCAATATAGAAAACGATGACGGTATGTAATTGCGTCATAAGCATGAATATGTGTATAGGCTTGGGTCACGTGTATTGCGAAACTTCCTCTGAACGCGAACTATTTGTGCTCATTCAATGTAAGCTTAGCAGTTCAAAGCAGTCGAAAGCATTTTCTGGGGTACCTAACCAGCACATCGGGCTTCTGTGGAGAGCATTCGATGTTCCTACCAACCATAGTCTCCATGATGCAAAACACTTATGTGCTCCCTCAGGTTGAATATGCCATTCAAGCTTGGCAACCTTGGATAAAACGTTACTTAGAAGTGCTAGAGGAACCACAAAGCAATGCCCAAAAAACGCAAGGATCTACGAAATCTGTCCTTCTGTCAAAACTGTATTCACTGGGAGTATTCAGTGACCGCTACTTAAGTCTCTGCGGCGACCACAAATTAGTCGACGGAAAATTGTGTGATCCCAATCATGTATGGGGTCACATGCTGCAACTCAGCCATAACAACAATCTTAGAGGTAAACCCCTAAAATTGGCTACACGAACTGGAATGCAGGCGGATAGCTTTTTTTCTTCCGTTTGCCAACTCTGGAACTCTTTCCAGCAGTATGTCCTGGTACACGTTTGAATGCTGCGCGTAGCTGCTTATTATTAACTGAGGTGCTTGTCAAGTACTACCATTCGCTTTATTGTCATTCAGGAGGTGCACAAACACTAGCCACTATTACGCGTAAGTATTTAATTGTTCACGAAGCATCAGCTGTAAAACGAATCGTAGGCAAGTGTCGGATACTTATCATTTACTGGATGGCAGATAATGGCCTACTTACACCTCAGGAACTGTTTCATACAATTTGTCAGGTAAAAGTTCACCTACAGCACACACAATCACAAAATTGTACCAGAATACAAACAAATACGGAAAAGTACCATAAATTGATTTAATAAAAACGGACGATATTGATGTTGTTCACAATAAGTGCACCATGTAAGCACAGTAGCCACTCGAATTTGGAACAGAGCAGGCTAACCGGACCCAACTGACGGACGTGTGCACGGGACGAGACTGCAGACGAGAAACATGTAACCTAACTCCGCTAAGCAAAATCCAACGAGCATGCTTTCTTGGCACTAGAGTTATCATATAGTGATAGTGTCCTTAGAAAAACTCCTTTAGTATGGTTGTGGCCTAGTGCGGCAACTGCCGCAAAGTTCTGACGACTGTGTCGCGATGGAAGCCCAGTTGATTAATAGTGGATAGGCAACAATATTTTAATTGCAAATCCTCTGTCAGTTGCGAACTCCAAATCCCTGTATGGTAATTGCATGATTAAGGCGAGGCAGCGAAATATGCGCAAGTTAGGCGCGGCACAACCAGCTCCGCGACGAGAAGTTTGTACGACTTGGATGCACCATCTCTTGAACAGCAGCTCGTAGCCGAGTATATTTTTCGTGTGCTTCGGACCACATTGGTCAGCTGTGTGTCACGCAGTCCACTTTGGAGTCGAGTCTGCGGCCACACCAAATGGACGAGTAACACGTGGGATGCTGTGCGCGCGTACAGTCTTATGGACGTTTGCGGTCATGTCGGTTGGGTGGTTTGACTTCAGAGAGAACGCCTTCGCTTCCTTTCAAACGCGCATTTGTGCGGCACGGAATGTGAAGATTATTTTACACGAGAGCACATTTTGAAACAGTTGTCATCTTGTTTAAAACTACCTGCAGACTGGCAGCAGGCCTGCCGATTCTCTTCACGATTGGCTTGCTTGGTCGGTAGCCTAGCCGTTGATCGTAACCGGTGTACCAGCACTCTGCTATGGTGTGGAGAGTGATCAGCTAATCGGAGACATAATCCGTGATTGGTCATGAAGCCAAGCTGGCGTAAGCAGGTTTCACTTCCACGCGAGCGAAATGACATCTAAGTGAGTAGTAATAAGAAGCGGATTGGTTGATTGTGTTGAGGCTGCAACACTTGCAGGCAACTGGAAGGGAACCGTTGATGACTTACATGTGGACTGAACGGTTGCCTTCCCTGCTCGCTTGCCCAACTGGCCACACATGATGCGGTACGCATAGTGTAATTTTGCCACTTCGCGCAATCCGTAGAATCCATACGTGTCCGAGTTCGTTTAGGAATTTCATATGATGTTTATGACAGTGTGAAATACTCGGAAACAAGTAGGTAATTTATATGGATGCGGTAAAGCAAGGACGAATGCTTAAATAGGAAGTTTGAAGCATTTACATATACAAAGTTCCAGTGCTGTTTTGTTTCATTTGGCCGTACACTCCTGTAAACGGTGTAGCTACGGACTGCTGATGTGGTCGTCGCATTAAAAACAAAGATCAAGATCCCTCATTAGTTAAGAGCATTATTGTATCTGTTGCCAGTGTTCTAAATATAAGGTTTCCTTTTGTGGCCGTAAACAACGTTAGTGTGTTTGTGCGTCTCTACAAGTGTGGGACACTTCCAAATGCACATACCGCATCAGTGTTCATGTAGCTACCGTTATTTCCAGGTTGTAATGGGAATGGCAATCCTGCGTTCCAACATGATATTTATGATTCACTTCCATGGGATTAACAAGCCTGAATTACCAGGTGACCATACGACTTCGATATGCCCCGCGAACAACCACTGCTTACGCATTGTAAGCATAAGGTTTTGAGCAGTTTTCCTCAGCTAACAATGCCTTCGGAATTATCTTGTTTACAATGACAAAATGTTTCCAAATACTTGCCAAGTCGATAACATGACTGCTTCTTAGACTGGCAGAACAATTGGTCCATAGCGGGATTAGTGCGCACGGTTGCTTTTGTGAATGTTCGCAAACATGGTAGAAACGCCAGTTGTTGTGACAACGTATGTTGACTGTTCCAGATAATCATCTGAATTACCGGAGTCGAATGCGTTCGCCGCAACTAATTATGGGCTCTGCGTTTTCCCTTACAGGATGTTGTGGCTTCTATAATTACGGTAGTCTTTGTAGCTTCTGTAGGTTTTCTTTGTTGAGTAATGCCGTTTCCATGAGGATACCATTCCAAACCATGAAAGTAATAGGGAGGTTGCATCTGCATTTACTATGCTTATGATGGGACCATTTTGAGTGCCACTTGTCAAAGTGTCTCAACACTTATGGGCGGCCATGCGGAAGTAAAGCCTAATTATCGTATGAATACATAGGTTTTACATTCTTTGCATAACCTTTAAATAAGACTATTCAAGTTTACCTTGACGTGATAACTGAGACAATCCAACACTCACTACCGTCGTGGCACCGTCACACTTGGAATCCTCTTAGTTTGTTTTTGAACATCAACTTTGATAAAAGTAAAAACCATAGAACATTTGTTGTTAAGCTTCAGGTTGTTTTGTCCACTTCAATGGGAACAACGTCCCCCATAGTCTTTGCAATAACAAACGCAAAAATTGTCCAACCGCCTAGCAGCCATTGCTGATTCAGCTTAGGATGTGCAGTGACCTACCCACGGCATATGCCTGACCAACCGCAAATGCAGGCCTGCCTGACTTCTTCAGACGTAAGGAAGTAAAGAATATTAGTTAGAAGTGCCTGTCTACGCCACCATCGTAACCATGGTTAGGTCGCTGAATTAAGCCACCAGCAGTTGGCGGCTAGCGATCAATAACTATAGACCGCTTCATGTGGTGGTTTTTATGTCTTTCCACACTGCTTATGGCATCAGCTTTGGATCATGTGGTAGGTAGGATCTTCTCCTTAGACAAACATCCAAAGTTGCCAATTGGACGGTTTCACTTTGGAGAGAAATCATCGGGTTTCCTTCAGACACGCATTAGGGCAGCACAAAGGTCGTGCTTGTCCAGTTTCATTGGACTGTGTATCACTTGCAAATGTATAAATAAATGTTTTGTTTTAGGCAATGTGAGGCATGCCTATGTAGGCCACGTCTATTCAGTAGTACAATTAATTTTTTAGGGAAGTTATAAAAGATGGCGAAAATTAGACAGGTAGATTGGAGCTATGAGTTCATACATGCATGTTGCAGTGCATGCGTCTATCTGTTATTCGAGTTTGTATACGTGCTACTGCAATTGTGCTTCATCGCGTGGATAGTTTGAGAAGGCTTGAGTGGCGTCCGTGTTGTGGGTGTGGTTGTTTTGGTTATCAGTGGGCTGTGACTTCAGGTAGAGTCAATTAACATCCGCCCCATCTCAGCGCTGTTAAACAGACATCAGTGGCTTTTATAGGGAGAAGGCTGGCAAGGCGAAGACCCACCACGTCCTGGAGCACTGTCGCTAAATATTTTCTGGAATGTTGTAGATCCGAATCACTCTGTTGGTTCCACGATTTCGTTTGCACAGCCTGAAGTTTCTGACAAGCCATAAGCGAGTGATTGGAGGCTTGACAGGCGGAACCACAATTTAAGTAGTTAAGGACTGATTCAGGTATGGTGTGGTAATCATTTGTTTTGTATGCTTTTTTAGGCAGGCCGTGGCTGATCCAATCCCCTGAATAAGGGCATCCAGATCCAATGTACCAGTGTTAATAGCCCAGCAAGGGGTGAGTGTATTGGAGGTCTGATATGATCCTTTATTTTCTGTGTAGTTTCGTTATTTCGCAGACCCACAAGCCAGGTGGGAACCTAGGTTAGGTTTGTTGATACCTTAAGACCGGTATCCTATCGACTACCGTCCCATAACCAATGTGAATGTCAGCGATGTAAACTAGCGTTCTTAGCCTCGCTAACTTGAACGCACAGCACGCGATTTTAAAAATGTGCCACGCTAAATACTTGGCACAAAGCGCTAACGTGTTTGTAAACTGGTAGAGAAAGGAAAGTTACGTTGGCCACGTGAATCAATCACAAGAATGTAAAGCATTTGTCATAGCATAGAATGAAAGATACAGTTCCTACAATGCAAATAAATGAGAGCAAGCTTTAGATATGAAAATAATTTAGCGATGGCAATCAAATTTTTGCATAGCTTCCAATATAGTTCACGGCTTGAAACGAGGTCCATGTCCTAGAGAGTTCACTCAACGAAACACATGCTCTACCTTTTAGTCGAAGGTCGATAACATTTCATTCGTTTTTGCTTTGCGGATGTTCATGGAACGACTGCGCGGAGACGGCGGTAGATATGTTAAAATAGGTCTAAATAAAGCAGTTCCGATCCACCATATAAGCATGCGTGTAATCGGAAGCAAATGATGACCATGTCTAAGATAAAACAGTGAACGCGTTTCGTGATTATGCAGTCTATAATATTACGACAGTTGCACCAAACTTTGCTGAATGTTAATATAAACCATCCGGATCATCAACCCTGACACCTTATTACAAACGAAGCACGGCGGACTAGTTTAGGCGCACTATTCTAAGTACGGTATAACGAAGGCTGAGAGGTAGGTGGCTACTATTTACAGTGGAATTATTCCAAATGACCTGTGGAATATCAGTTGCATTTCAAAACATTCTTTGGTAAGATGTTATAGTGGCAACACGACTTGCAATCGGATGGCGGAACAGCTCTCAGATGAACCAGGTTGGATAGCTGGGCGGCCGATTTCTACCAAGCATGTTGCCTGCCGACTGACCACTTGATCCCACGCGAAAGACTTCACAATTGGCAGGAATGCTTAGTGGCTCTAACACAGCACTTATGTTGCAAATTCTAAAATCAATAAGTTATAAATGTTAGCGACCGTCGGAATTGGTTACCAGGCACCAGTTGTTCTTATTACAGGCGAAGCAGTTTCGGATTATTTTTCCTCATATGTTAAAAGAAAACAGTGAGAGGAAGAACAAACTCAGTAACGTCGTGTATAACTATATATGTTAATGGTGCATAGGTGAACTTACCTGTCAAATCTGTACAAGGCGAGGAACCCACATACACACTCTCATCTCGAACACTATCGTGCCATAGGTTCGAATTTCGAGTGCAGTTTCCGCAGCATTATTTACTGAAGGCATGGTTAATAAACAGATGAGCGTGTAAATTAGCATATAAGGTTGGACCAAACACAAGGACCATTACATGGACACTTAGCAGATGAAATGAAGTCGCCGACCGACATACTGGGTGCAACCGGTCTGTGTCGTCATCCGGGATGGAGTCCACATGCTTAGCTTGCGCTTGGATCAAGAATTTGAAACAGATGTCTAAAAGTCGACAATAGTGGCCGTATGCTGCCGTCTCCTGGTCGTGCATCCTGCTTAAAGTTCGTTTTTGGTATTGAGTTATGTGCGGAGTCTAAGATGATTATGACGCAGCGCAGTGAACACAAAAAAATAAATAACTAAATTTGCTCCCGGCTACTCGAGGCCTGCCATTAAAGGCATGACAATAGTAATAGTACAACCATTGAGCAAAGAAAGTGTAATAGTATAATATGCTTTTCATATATGTGGATGCATAAATGTAGGTATGAAGGTAGGTGCGTTGCTTGTGTTTGTAAATGTGTTGCTGTTTTTGCATCCGTTCTCTAGGGTTGTTAGTGTCTAAAGGAATATTTGCCGTCTTTGGATTTGATAAGGTTGTCCGAGTAACATGTCTCCTTGATGGCGCTTTATCGTCGTAAGATAGCAAGCTGTTGCTAACGGTGTGATGCAGACACAAGGTGAAGGCACATTAATGCTGCATGCCTGCTTTTGAAATTGGTGCTTTCCAATAAGGCATTCTAACTCCCACCCGGTGTTATACTTTTCGCCCATCGTTGTGGTTGTTTGGCAGCGTAGCATAAGTTCAAATGGCTGATGGTTGGCGGCACCCGGTTTCGGATTTGCCTGTCACTGTGGCCAGTCACAGGACGCCTGCGCCTACAGAGGGACCATGGGTGGCTTGCGCTGCACCACCCACAGCTCCAACCACACACCCCATATCCAGTGTAAACCCGAAGGAATAAGACCGGAAGCCACGTTTCATCAACGGAGCCGGCCCACACTCCTTCACAGGCAAACACAAGCACGCTGTATTTGGGAAATCAAGCGCACACAAGGCGGTGGCTGGACCTTAGTCCACTCCACACTGACTGCATGGAACCACTCTTTGATCCTAACACAGCCACAAGGACAATGCACCCTGTCCTCTACAGCAACGACCAACTGTCTCCTGGAGCCAGTATGGACGAGGTAGTGGGTAATTGACAAGTAGTCACCTTGTCAACATGCACATCAAGCGCAGCCACACCGGAGATATCAAGCAACAGCCACTTACTTGAGAGAAAGATAACAAGGAAAATACATCGAGTAATGCATAAGGCAAAGGTGACATATATCTTAAAGTACTGAGCATATGAAGTAAGTTGTTTAAAGAATGCGGGATAAGTTCACGAGGTTAGAAAGTATACTTTACAGGAATGCCACGAACACAAAAATGTTATCGAAATTGACTAGAATTGGCTTAAGTGACGTGTGCAAATTTATGGAAGAAAGTACAGGTAGAGATCTATATGAGAATGCAAAGCATTGAGACAAAATTGAAAACCCACCACCTGAAACAAACAGACTTAGCACACAAGCAAACGGTGAAATAAATCTTAAATTAATGAGCATATGAAATAAGTTGTTTACGAAAGAATCCGAGGTAAGTTCACGAGGTCAGGAGGTTTATTTTACGGAAATGACACAAACACGAAAATGTTATCGAACTTAACTACAAGTGGCTTAAGCGCCGTGTGCAAGTGTATAGAAGAGAGTATGACTAGGCATTTATATGGGAAAGAAAAGCATTAGAGCAAAATTGAAAACCCACCACCTGAAATAAATAGACTTATCATGCAAGCCCGCAGAGAACGTAGACAGAACCGGCGTAGCGTTTGTAGGTACGCTGCATTCCATTTAAATAGTTGATATACTGTTGTTAACATACAGATATCTGACTTTGTACAACACGACAAAATGAATATGAAGTTTGCTTTCACAGACCCGAGGAACTGAATCATTTATTAGCCCTATTGCTTCCAGTGTTAAATAATCAAGCTACGCATCTAAGGATACATTCACTCCTTTTGAGGAATTTAGCCTTATGATGTTAGACGCGTTCAAAACACGCAGCACCAGACATGCGATTTTTGTATGATAACGTATTATATAGATGCCAGCTCTTAATGTACATTCGCAGAAGTTATACGCTGAGAGTTGGGGCCGCATATGTGCGAAGCGTAAATCAATCACTTAGCGTCAAGAGTTCAAAAATAATTTTGGGAACCAGACCAAGAATTTAATTCATTTGCTTAATAGACGAAGAACATTGTAGTGACCTGGAGATTCCCCAGTTTGGCTGCCGCATGCTGCGTAAAATATTACAAAATCACAAAATTATATTTTCTCGATGTACATAGCAAAATAGCCGCTCGCCTGTTTGAACGTTGCTCGCGTTTGTTTGAGTCAGATAGCATCCGCCTTCGAACGGCGCGACGCTGCTCGGCTCCGCGGCCATCTTTGCTCTCCGCGCACGCGACCACACCTTTCCCTCGCTAGCTATCTTTCGGTGCCTTATTTTTAGCACTAGATAGCCTTTCGCCCACTTAATAAATTTTTCCTAGCGTTACTTTTGGTGTTCTCCACTCATTGGAGGTTGGCCTTATTTTCGCGTATTGGTTTTAAAGCGTACCGATCCCGCTTCGCCCTTTAACATTTTCAGGAATCTAGTCTAGTACAGCTTTAAAATATGCTGCATGCGTTTGTGCTTGGATATATATATTATAGTAGAGTATATTAGTATAGTACAGTATAGTGTTATATATTATGCAATATCTTTGTTTAAATAGTCTGCGCTTAATGAGACCGCAGTTTGTGGGCAGTTTGGTTAAGCTGTCAACATCCACCTTTCATACACATTCATTTCTATAGTAGCATCTATATTGAACACTAAGAATCTTGCTCCTACCCGACCATAAATTCATCAACAGTTGGGAATCAATCATGAATGCGTCTTGTGTAGTTTGCTTGTAGAAAGTAACCAAGGGCAGGTGTGCAACATATATTTCCGCAAAGCGCTGAAACTGTTATGCCTGGACTTTCCCTGCCTCACATGTCACGAGAAAAAGGAAACCGAAATAAGAAACTAAAAATCCGTTAGAAATTAGAATTTACTAGATACTTAAGAATGCAATAAGTTAAAGAAGACATGATGTGCAGCGAATGTTAACAAACTGTGAGATAAAAGCGTCAAGTCTGTGCTCGAACCCTTTCACTGTTAGTAAAAATGAAATGCCCCAGTGGATCAACTTATGACATTGAAAGAATTAGCTGCTTAAATGCTGAATGTGGTACCGCTTGTTTGTACGCTGTAACATAGGTCAAATGACATTCCTTAAAATGCATTTTATTTGAAATACATTATTACTTGGATCTATGTGCTTTATTTTGAAAGCGTAACGGCCGCAAGCGTCTATAACTCCGTTGCGGGTGCCTAATGAGTGAACGTTATTCTAAACCGGACTATAGCGGGTCCTAACGGAAACCTGTGGTGATCCACAACGTAAGGAGTTGGTTGCACCTCGGCTAGACGGGCATTAAGTTTTCCTCATCTCTTTACGTACAGGCTCGGTTAACTCCGGTCTCTTACTAGGTGTTTGTGATATGTCCATCTAACCACCAACGAGGTATTTTTCTATTGAAGCTTCTTAGGTCTACCACGAACTACGTACACGCTGGACACGGAGGCCATCTGAATGCACGATGGGGCACATATTGCACGGACACTTACTTACAAATCTCACCACCAGTGGAGCTGATTTTCATCGGAACATAGCTTTTACCTAATCCGTTACTAATTCGACAGCTTTCATGGTATATTTTTGACATTTGCCTCATTTACAATGTGTAAAGTTCACAAGAGCTGTACTAATGTGGATTTTGGGTAAAAATTTAGATGCTTCGCTTGCTACTGGAACATTTAACAAGCATTTAGCTGACTTAAATAATCCTCGTCCAAATTAAAAAGCTAGTCTCGGACCCTGTAGCTTAACACGTAACATTGCTTCGCCTAATCAGCGAAAGCTTTTAACTGCATATACGGGAATAGCGTACTCCAAGCCATTTGCAAGTTGCGTTGGTAACATTTTTACTTTCGTCTATCCGCAGCAGTTATTGTGTTATGCTGCAATCGCGCCACTTGGATACATATAGCTTTTATTCATTTGACTTAGTAGGGTACGAAAACGTGGGCAACTGCACTACCTGCTGCTGTATGCTGCCCCAGCTAACTAATACCCGTGATACCAAACACAGAGGAAGCTAGTTTCGCACTATTTCTAGTGAGGCTCTTTATTTGCGCTCGTGGGCAGCCTTTAATTTAAGCGTCACTATCCGAGTACAGACCATCCTATAGACTAATTTACTTTAATGTACTGCTGCTAACTTCCGCGACAGGATGAGCAGGCCTCACGAATGTCGCGGGTTGCAGCTGCCCAAGCACGGCTGTCGGCGGCAAGCTCCATGGAGATCCAATGATTCCCCGAGGGACGGGCAACATGCACAGGATGGAAACCATAAAGGTAGACATCCATAACAATATTGTATATTCCCTATACACCCAGAAAGTATCCATCGACTAGTTGTACTCTGCTTATCTCTTTGAATCTGGCATTCCACTCCAATTACGCATCAGTTACCTCCGAAGCTTCACCGACTAACATTTGAGAGTCTAACTCCGCACATTTGTGCGTAAGATCTTAAGCATTTGTGTATGTCGCCCGCTTATTTCGTTAACACCAACTTGATTTCGTTATCTCTAATAAGGTTTACCATATTTAACCATTAACACATTGCATACTCTCTTTTCACCTAGCTTATATCCATTGCCTTGTCCTACTATTTCACTTTTATTTTTGGTGCTAACTTACCTTTCTTCTTATGCACCACTTTCCTCCTAAGCTCCAGGCGCGCCCCTTTGACACTGTAGCCCCGCAATGTTGTGCGTAGAATCTCAAGCATTTGACTATGCTGCCCACCTATATCCGCCGTCCCAAGCTGACAGCGGTATTACTAATAATTCATGCCATATTAACTATCAACATCACTGCAAATCTCTGTTCACCATGTTTCGTATCCATTGTCTCGTCCCTATTCTTCATTCTGGTTGACTGTGGCTAACATTCTTTCTTACGCATCCCTTAATTTCGATGCTCCACCAACTTGCCTTTGACAAAATATCCCCACTTATTAAGTGTAAGACCTCAAATGTACAGCGAAGTTGCCAACCTATTTCATTAATTCCTAGCTGACGCTGTTAGCCCTGATAACTTTTACTCAAAGACTACAACAACATTTAATATTCTCTCTTTGCTGGCTTCATATCCATTGCCTCTTCCTACTGTTTTGCTTCACTGGCTCCTTATTTCCAATTACACATGATCTGCCGGCGATGCTCCGCTGACTTAACTCTCACACGGTAGCTCCACACGTTTGTAGGTAGCACATAAAATATCTGGCTTTGTTTTTACCTATATCCTTAGGCCCAATCTGACATCCTTATCTCTACTAATTGTTACACTAATAATCACAACAGGTTGAATATTCCCTTTCACTTTGCTTATATCCATCATATAGTCCTACGCTTTTACCTATATCTTTGGTTCTGGCTTAACTCTGCTCTTATGCACCAACTACCTCAGATGCCTCACCGACTTACGTTTGAGATTTTGGTTTCGCTCTTTCTTGCGTAGGACTTCAACTATTTGACCATGCTGTCCATCTAAATCCCTCTCTACAAGCTGACATGGTTATCACTACTATATCATGCTTTATTTACCTTCAACAACACTGCAAACTCCTGTTCTTCATGCTTCGTATCCCTTGCCCCATCCTACCAATGCTATTGTCTATGTTACCCTGGCTATCATTCCTTCTTACGTACCACCTACAACCGGTTTTCCACCGATATACTTTTGACACAGTCGCTCCGCCCTTTTGTGCGTAGGACTTCAAGTATTTGGCTAAGTCGCCCGCTTTTTTGCTAACACCTAAGCTGACATTCGTATCTCTATTAACTGTTCCTTTAGTTAAGCAAAACTGCATATTCTCTCTTCATCTTGCATTATAATGCTTGCGTTATTCTACTCCCTTAGTTAAAATTTGGGCTACGGCTGTTATTTCTGTTGACACTTTATCCACTTGCGCTGCTCTACCCACTAACCTTTTACCCTGTATGTTGGCAGTTATGACTTGTATTATTACATAAATAAATAGCTAAATATTTTATTTTTGACAAAGCAGGGCACCTGTTTTTGGGCATCATCCGAATAGTGAAAAGTTTTACGTGATAGCCTCGTAAGCAGGACCAAGAGCGGGAGTAATACAGATGTAGCCAGTAGTGTAGGCCCCATGGCCCAAAGATTAAATTGGGTCTATGCTCGCAGAGAGCAAGATGTAAAGATAAGAATTACAGATCTTTGGGGTGGAGTATGTTGATGAGGATCTGCGCCGACGAGGCTCCGTACGCCGTTTAGGTCAAGTGAGTGATGCATCAGGAAAAGGTTGTGAAAACGTTTTGAATGTAGTGGCAGATCACTGCTCAAACATGTATGCGTAATCGTGTGAGAGCGTATATATGCACAGAATTGGTGAAATATGGTATCGGTCAAATGCCAATGCGTGGTTAGGACATTGAGTTTGTTGAGCACCCAGTTTAAACCGCTACGTCGCAGTGTTGTTAAACATAGATTTATGACTTTTGGTAGGGCCAACCCATGCCAGGCAAAAACGTACCAACCCATGGAACATTGCCCACCTGGCAATGGAGCCCAAGTATATCTATTTCACAAGCAGAGATTAGCGGGTACGTCTGATAAGTGTACTTTTACTCAAAACAGCAATGTATAGACTGTCTTCACCACACGTTCCTTTTATCTCAAATACGAGCGGATGTTGATACGCAGCCATTTCGGCTTTAACCCACACAACCCTCTGCGCCTAATTGAATGATTTGAGACAACGTAACTTCATCTTCGAATGATTCACTTAATGCGCTGTGGCGCCAAGTGTTTCAAAAATGTAGGTTTAGTAAATAGATTTAGCTGCAATTCTAGGTTCACGACAACTAAGTCCTTGCAGCCTCTCACTGCTGCTCCAGTTAACTGACTGATCAGCAGTCTTGATCACTTAGTATATTGACTACGGGAATCCTCCGTTATGTAGCGAATCCGGCTCTTACCCTCACTGCCCAATGGGTCTAGTTTTCCTAAGAGGGGCATCATAGGACTTCACCTTCAAGTGGACCACTTAATCCCTTGAGGCGCTCTTGGAGCACTTCATTCCATAATTGCTAGTTAAGAAAACTAGCAAAGCTTGTTCTCCAAGATTATCACTGCTGCAGCAGCGGCATTTTTCTATCAATTAAAGCTCCTCCTGTGAAACGGTTGCTCTTTCATCAATCAGCACACCGCCTCTTTTCTCATTTGCTGCACATTTCCACATATTCCGACACGTAGTTCCGGTACACGGATATGCATTTCTCAAAGCCAATATAAGAAGGCACAAACATACACATGAAGTCATAGATTGTAGATTAACACAAAGCGACGTAACGAGCATGCTAATGCTACAGGTCGGCTGCTCTTCCTACTTGCTTCTTTCAGTTCGGAATCATTCCTCTCTCATACGCTTTCTACAATACCACTCCGCGAGACCTATACAGAAGGGTTACATAAACTTACCTTGTCCGTCCTACATCGCTATAATCTTAAAAGTAATCCTCGTAGATTCAAAGGCTTTGGTAGATAGCCCGGCTCAGCTACCCTGGCATTCTGTCACCTTGATCTGTGTCTTCAAGCTGCTTGAACCATTGGGTACAACTCCTTATCACAACCGGTACATCACAACAAAGCATTATCGGCTTGCATGTGTTCCGTTTACTCGCTATGCCATGGCGTTTTGCCAAGTCTATCACCGCAACATCGGTATATCAGCAGACGTTTGCTGACGGTGAAGAATATACCTAGGCTAAAGTGCCGCAAAACAAAAAGATGAGAGGCTAAAAATTTACACTGATAAATTATGGGGCTAACTTTTATCTTATGCGTTTTGCATGAGATCGAGATTGTAAGGTCACCTGAAGGAAAGGTTGGACAAAGAAACACAACATAAACGTCAGATCAGCAAGCGTTCAACTGAAAGTGTTCAATATCCTTAGAACCACAGCCAGCCCGTCGAAATTCACCAACCAACTCCAATTTCAAATTGAGGGCTTACATTTCTTTTGACCAAGTCACCATTTAACCTCCCCTCTTCCTCTTCCGACTGCACCTCCGGCGCGCAAACAATGCACGTCGGTGTGATGGCTGCGCCGGCGGTTCAGCCGCGTGTGCCTGGTGCGTTATATAATGGTGCCGAGCTGTCCACGCTAACCTTCTGCACGCTCTTTGCACACGCGGTGTTCCCACCAGATATAGCCTAACCTGCGAAGGTATCGATGATGGAATTCGACGAGCCTCTTTATGTCTGTTGACCTGATGCTCTAGGTTTTACAACCATATAAGAAAGCAGAACAGACGGCTACGTTATAAACTCTGCTCTTTACGGCGAAGATAATGTCGCGTCTGCCACAAGTGGCGGAGAATGTCAAAAGCACCTCGAGCTTATGCTCTACGGTTGGTAACTTCATACTTGATCCCACGGGCGTTAGTATAGCTGCCCAGGTACTTGAATTCGTGAACAACTTCTATCAGATCACCAAAAAGCGGTATCGCAGGGGTGGGACCCTGCCAAACTTAAAGATGTACTTTGCATTTCGATGGAGCAAAGCATATCCCAAAAATATTGACAGCTAGAGCTTATTCGTTCGGTGCTGTTTGCCATGTTTGGGAGCTGTCACAGATTAGGACAATTTCGTCCGCATACTCCAGGTCAAGAAGTCGTTCACCAGGTAGTAGCTCCACATATTCTAGGTCGTGTACAGCGAAAGCTGTTTCCATGATTTCCTCAACTGCGTATTTAACTAGGAAGGGTGGTAGCTGGCAAACTTGTCTCAAACCGTTGGTGATACTGATGGGTGGCGACAGTTTGCCATAAACCCTCACTCTGCCCGAACTATGCGCCTACAGCGCTTTGATCATAATAACGTATTTATCAAGCACAACCTTCCTCAGCTCACAGTCTCAAAGGGCACCTCGATCGACTGAGTCGAAGGCACCTTTTATGTTAAAGAAAAAGACAATGCTGAGTCGCCAGTGAAAACAGCAATGCTCCAACTATTGATGCAAGGTAAAGATGTGGTCGACGCAGCTCCAGCCTCAACAAATTCCGGCTCGCTTTTCATGAAACTGACATTCACAAGTGCCAATTAGTCTGTGGAGGATGACAGGCGCAAGCAATTTCGTGGCAATTTAGATCAGACTGAACCCTTTATGACTGCCGCATTCCAAACGGGAGCCTTTATTGAAAATTGTGACAATGACGAAGCAGCTCCATTCTGTCGGGGCAGTCCCCTACTTCGAACGTTTCACTAGCAACTCGTGTAAATCATCTACTAGAGCAGGTCATGGATTTGAAGATGACTGGGAAGCTCTCCCTGTCTCTGTCGCCTTATGCATTTTCTACAGCCTGATCTCACGTTCGATGTCTGCTTGTGAGAGTGGATTTAAGAAGACGGACCATAGGGTAGTGCGCTCAATACCCAAAATGCAAAGCGATAACTAAGGTTGGTTAAATTTTCTTGAAGTTGTTCGACCCAACCCTCTAAGCGTTTTGACCGACTGTTATGCGGCTGCGCGCTCTCGTCGCGTATTGTCTCCCTAACACCAGGTCTCATCCTACCTGCTCTTGTGTCGGACAGAATAACACGAGTATGACCAAAGTTAGCGACTGTTTTCATTTCCGTGGCGCGATGTGATCAATAGGCTTCACGGTCTTTCCTTAGTCCAACAAACAGTTTGGCTTTGAGATTGTTGCAAGTCTCATTGTATTCACATCCAGTCGGAATAGATCGGCGCGCATCTAAAATGTACAGGGACTTTGTAGATACCCAATTTCCAGTTTGATAATTTGAGTTGCCACGGGAGGGCATGCTTGCTGACAGTGACCTTTGACGCAAATGCGACCCGTGATCTTCGACGGTATTCAGTGGGCGCTTACTAAGCTCTTAAGGGACAAGTTCAGATCACTAACCAACACCACAATATCGGTGCTTCGTCTGCAACGAAGGAGAACGTAAAGTAGCAGACGGAAGGCATCTTTTACCGAAGCAGTGCCAGTTTGTAGGGGGGTAGGACGAAAATTAAACAGGCATCACTGATTTCCGCGCGACTCCATATGGAATGAACCAGTTAATCTAACGGCGCACACCCGACTATTGACTGCGATCCAATCGATCAGGGCGACTTTAGTTCGGGAACTCAAAACGATGCTGACACCAGCTTAGTCGGCATGTAAAACTGCATCACCACCAGACAGGCGCAATGAGAATGTGCCACCAGAGTGTCATGTGGGGATCGCAGGTTAGGCACGGAGCTACAATCATGCAGGCGGAGTTCTGATAAACAGTAAATATCGAGCGATAGGGTCTCTAGTGTGCGGGCAATTCTTGCCTGTTGGCCAATGCGCAGCTAAGTGCGTACGTTGAGTCTTGCCAGTCTTAATGAGACTCGTGGACTTCAAGGATCTACGGATGAACTCACGTAGTTTCCTTCGTTAAACATGGACTTATCGTCTAGATTGTTGCAAAGCCCTGCGGCTGTGCGTGAAGTAAATCTAGAAAAAAGCAACTATGGCAGCAAGGTTGGGGAGAGCCACGGATTTGGGTTTGATAATTGGGGGTAGAAGTAAAGTGGGAGTGATATGATAATAAGCAAAATGCGCAAGAAGGGACAAACACACGGAAAGGCCTGAGCATTAGCGTATTTAATCCATATCCACTCTGCTCGATTCAGCAGTTAGGACGCGGTTTCCTACCCTGTGCGAAGGCCAAAGCAACAAGAAATTGTTAGAAGATCGATTCATTGTGCTGCCTAGGTAGAATACTGTTATGTTTCCCAGACGTAGACTGGAAAACGACTGGAGTTCTGATCCTTAACAATCTACGTTTCATGCTCACCCGTACAACCCTGCATCCCAAGCTACATTGCCCTATTCCGTTCGGTAACGCCGGTTCCAACCGTTGATGGTGTATCCTGACTGAGTCTTTCGCTCAGCCAACGAAAAAATGAGTACGCCATGACGGCGTTTAGACGTGCGGCATACCTATCGTAGCTTTGCCAGTGGCGCATTGCTGTTGAACTCGTCGTCGACGGCGGTGTTTCAGAACGTGTTGGATATATGTTTGACAGGCTTTCCTCCTATAAAAAACCACAACCGTCCGCTTAACAACACTGCGACGTAACATATGCGATTCGCCACTAAAATAAAGTCACTACCTACTGCTGAACACTGACCATTATCCCGATAACTGAAATAGGTGTGCACAACGGCATATGAACCAAATCTCACCCATTGGTCGAACATACTACCACGCTCGTACGCCCAAGGAATAATAACAATCAATCTACTGAACCATCCGAACCCACCACCAAGCATTTCTGTAACGGAAAGACTTATGGATTTTACCGTGCCTCCGCGCCACCTATCAAACTGGCTCCAACGAATATGCTTATCAAACTTGCGACTTCTCTATATGACCACTACGTACCATGTACGGAGCCGTGTGTTTAGCGAACAGATACCGCTGTCATATGTAATATCTACACTCACTTCGTTCTTTGGTTCTGAAACCACAAGATCTTGAATGCAGTGGTGCGCTTAATTCACCAGCAATACTGTGCAGTATTAGTCGTTTATTTATTTTGTGTATTAATGAGTAGGGGATTTTGCGTTAGTAAATTGAAGGATAAGCGCAACCAGTTTCAAATCCTTTACCCATCCACACGCCAGTAAAACACTCAACTGCTGTTTCAACCTGTTGGGCATCATCAGTTTTGCCCATCCGTCGGATAAACCAGGATTCGGACACATGACCACCAGCGGCTTGCACAGCCAATCAGCAGCATTTGCCACAGGGCCACGGGGGACAGCTATAGACCGTTATATTTTGTAAGCTTACCGAGATATGGCGCATCATTTCCTCCATTGTCATGTAACTTACGAAGTTGCAGAGGACGGCGCTGGCCCCGAAAGCCATTACGCCCACTGACTGAAGCGATGTAGAACATGATAAGCAATATCTCCTTATGGAGTACGAAGGTCGTTTTCTGCTGCTTCTAATCTCCACCTGCCTCCCTATAGTATATCTACTAAGCTTTAGATAGCCACCTAGTTCCTGGCAGACTCCCATTTCAAATAAAAATTCTCCAACTTAGATGGTGACGCAGCATAACTCACAACCATCCGACTTGTCGAAATCTGCATCTCCTCACCTCACGCTTGCTGATAGATCCACCTTACATTATTATCATCAGCTCTTTTTCGATTATGAATGCAGTTGTGGGCTGCTCCTCATCTCTATCGGTTTATCTAGTATATCTGATACGCCCCGAAGAGCCATCTAGATTGTGGCTCCTTCCGATTGCATCTTTACACGCTACTATTACCGTTGTGATGTCACACCGCTCACTGCCATCCGAATTACCAAAGTTTTCCTTTATTCATCCTATGCCTGAGGTCTCTGTGGCTTTAGATACTCATTGCTATCTCTGAATGTAGTTGTCTGCAGCTGTCTAGCTCCTGATATGTCTAGATGAAGCGCCCAGCACGCGGCTTACTTCCAATTCATATTAACAAGCTTTCTCTAGATCAGTGATAGCGCAGCGCACACAACCAACCGATCTGCGAACCTTATCTTCTCTTCACCTTATGCCTGATGATATTTCGGCCTTCCACGTTCAGCAGGGTCATCTTTCAGAGTCAGCATGTCGTTGTCTGCTGCTTTTAATCTACACCTGTTCCACTTTAGTATGTCTATTAAGATTTAAATGGCCATCTGGCTCCTGGCTGACTCCCATTCCAAATTTACATTCTCTCATTTGAATTGTGATGCTGCATCGTTCACAAACATCTGACTGGCCATCAGTTTCATTCCTTCGCCTCATGCCTGAGGTTCTCTTGCATGACATTTTTAATCAGTCTGTCAATTTCGGATTCTAAACATCGATGCATGCGGCTCCATAGCTACCTATATTCCACTCTAGTATGTTCGCTTAGCTCTAGAGAGGCAACTAACCAGTGACCATTTCCATTGCATCCTAACAGGCTTCCATTAAGATTTCGATGCCGCATTGCTCACAAGCATCCGACTTGCCGACATTTTGACCAACCACCTCCTGCTTGAGGTCTCCTTGGTCCTGCTTTCTCATCATTATCTCCTTCCGGATTGTGAAGGTCGTTTGCCGCTGCCTCTCATCTTGATCTGTTATTCTCTGTTATGGTTGATACACCCCGAGTAGTTATCTAGACTGTGACTCATTCCCAATTCATCTTTACAGACTACCGGCTCTAACCTAAAATTGAAGTTAGCTTCCTCCCTCTGTTCCACCAAAACGACACCGGCAGTGCGTGGTAGCCATGTAGATTCTGATCTTCCATTCAGTTCCTTCCACGACTTATTACCTTGGCCGTAAATAGCCGCTAAATCGTCTACCAGCAAGATCGTAAGCTGGGGAGTTGCCGCTCTGCCTGCTACTGTCTTCCTCTGACTGAACTTCACTTACCTGTCTCCACCGCCTCTGTTATTCGCCTTATATTGATGCTTCGTTTGCTACTGGCTTTCCATCATTTTCACGCAAGGCAATAGCCGTGTAGCCACTGATGTTTATTCTACATTTACCTGTATCCACGGCCCAGCTTCCTACTGGCCTTCCGTCACTTAACTTGCCTGTGTTACTCTCAACTCGCAACTCTGTTAGAATTAATAAACCCGCACGACGCAGCATGATAGCAGTAAACAGCTGTAAACGGGCCATTAAGCTCATCTCGAAGCAGCACGTTTCCCCGTCCTATATCCACATTTATAACAAGTTTGTATGACATATAACGACAATACTACAGTATGCATAGCATCTTCAGTCACAGCATTTTGTTGCGTTCAATCCGTTTCCCTTGATGCATTTCATTGCTTTTCTCCTTGGCTTTCTCTATTCGGTTGTGTCTCTTTCCAACTTTCCCACAGATAATTCAACTGGCCTGGATCAATTCCTTAAGGACTTATTGATCCATAATTAGCAACTCCGATAATTATCCTTGCAAAGAACACATAACTTAAATGCACAGAATCGAAACAGGCGCCGCCACAGGAGAACACACCATATGCTTGAGGATGGCAAGTGGATAACCGCTGACTACGAGTAACAGTGCAAGAGATCTGCTTCGGGACAGAACTTTTACCTGGAACAAATTCCAGTATCAGATGGCGTGATTTACAACATTTTTACATTTGCATTAACGTTATGATTCAATGCTGAATCAACTGTGAGTTCGAACACTTGTCACAACTTTATACCACATGTTAAATTTCCAAAGTCAAGAACAAACTTGATCACATTGGATCGTTGCAGATTTGCTTGTACATATTTGAGCATGCCTTGATGGCGTGTTTCGTGCAACATGGAGAAAATAAAATTTAATCGTTACTTTCTTTGTGCATAGCAATTTTCGGGCGGATATATTTGATGTACTCATGAGTAGAGGATTTCGATTTAGTTAATTGAAGGTTTGTCGCCGCCATTCTCAATTCACCTTGCCGTCCACATCTACGAAACTGCAGTAGACTGCAGGTTCTGCCAGTTGGGCATCAGTAGTAGTGCTCGCCCATTGGGTGACCATAATTCCAACCAATGACCACCAACAGCTATCACCGCCAATCAGCAGCTTATGCCACTGGGCCACGGGGACAGATTCGCGTCGTTATAATTTGCAAGCTAACTGCGACATGGTGTTTCGTATCCTCTACTGTCGTGCAAGTTACGAAAGTTGTAGGGAATTTGACTGGCCCCGAATGCATGACGTAGATTGAGAGTAGCGATGTACGCCATAGGATTAGGAAACTATAAGTGCGGATATCATTGATGTATTAATTAGTAGGGGAGTTCGAATTAGTTAATTCAAATTTCCTCGCAACCACTTCCAAAGCAAGTTGTCGACCACTTCTTCGGAAATACATTGCACTATTGTTTCAGCCCTTTGGGCATCATCCTTCGAATCCGTCAGGATTCGAAAGCATGAAAAACAACGGCTTCTACACCTGGTCAGCAGCTTATGCCACTAGGCCAACAGAACAACTTCAGACCGTCAAAATTTATAAGCTACCTGCGATACAACGCGTCTTATCCACCACTCTCATGTTAGTATGGAACGTTGTAAAGGA
>CALYDF020003703.1:0-27647 GCA_944474145.2 Dicrocoelium dendriticum
AGCGCAATAGTGCGATAAACTGGTCTCCGGAACTGCGCATCGTTTAAGTACTTCTCTTCGTCTTTCCCTTATTTGCCAATACATCCCGATAGCACTTGTTTTAAGAAGAAAAAAAGAATCCTTTTCGTTCCACTTGATTCCCTATTGCCGTTTTTAACGGTACATGTTATAATATTTGTAGACCTGAGATTTATACTCCAATACACTTTTTTCGTAAACGTCTACTAAGCCGTGCACGTTTTTCAACATTTAAGTTGAAGTCCAAAGTTTGCGGCTTATTGACACTAGAAGAAAGAAATTTTTGTATCAATAACACGGAAGTGAGTAATCTACCTTATCCAATTTCCCGCGAAAATTTAAGCACGCACGTTAAAGTGGGCAACTAAAAGCAATCATTGCTAGATTTTAGCTGTTTGGGGGAGTTTGATTGTGAAGCCTTCAGTCTTGATAGCAAATTAGAGAGCTATCGCATTTCCTCTTTTTCGAAAGAGCCGCCTCGTTAGTTTTGTTATAAAGTTCAACCTGATGGCACGTCACTGATTGGTTCTATGTTAATCGTATGTTATAAGCCATTTCTTGAAGACAAAATTCCATCGCATGCCAATTTTTGCATTCTTAACGAAAAATCATCACTTATTAGTTAGCAAAACTACGCTTATCTCTATAAAGTGACCTGAAGAAGCAGAAAATATGTAGCTAGTCTGAAACAACCCAAAAGCGGCATTTTCTTTTGAAGTTATTTAATGCAAATCTGCTTTGAAAAAGACCGCTCATTTTCTTTATAACAGGAAAACACATACGAAGCTCCGTTACCTCCTGAAATTATACTAAAAACCTTGGTTAAAAGAAAATTAGTTAAAGTGTTTGATTCCGTCTCGAAAACTGAAAGGTGCGGAGAAAAAACGAACGCCTTTAAATGCATGCATTTGGTATTTGCTCCTCAGCACCACTAACAACGACTGATATGCATACATATAACTAACACTGAGTGCGACAAGACATGCTTGAAACGCAGATTGGGTGATGGAAGTTCACCCCTAAGTCTATGCCAACCTCTGGCTTAAAAATTATTGCTTTTGGAAGCACAGGGTTTGCTTCATACGGCTTATCGTGACGCATTCTGCAAATCAAAGGAAGTTTGGATTTGCGTAATCCAACACGACTTTGAACCCTGGGTCCAGCTCTATACTGTGGTCCCAGACCAATAGGCGTTTATCTGTTAAGATAGCCGGTGGCCTACGCGAGCACGGGATTTGAGGGGTTGGGGCTGGCGATTTCGTTTTGAATTCACGTCGCTACGTGTTCCTTAATTCCGGGAGTGTATTGCTGAATACTTACCCCGACTGTAAAATTAGCACAAGTAATCTCTGAACAACCTAAAAGTTCAATAGTTCAATTGAGCATGATGGGATAAGATGTAGGGCGGTGCAAGACGGGCAGAATGGGAAATGCACAAGGAAATCTCAAAAATGGTAATAACTTGAATCTGCATCATCAGTAGTGAAGACATCGCACTTGATCACACGGTTGTTTAGCGTTTAGCACTAAGATCAAAATCTATAACTCTCTCGAATATCGTGATTTATGGTGCGTTTACCGCATGCGTTGGTAATGCTTCCCAATAGGAACAGAATTTAAGAGGGTGAAAGTACTTCAGACAATCCAAACGGGAGTGTGGCGTAACTAGTTTTAGGTAATGATCTCGACGTTCTTTTCAAGTGGCTATGCTCAACAGGGATGCACATGGGTGCTCTCTTGCAGTTAGTATAAGGTATGTCAGGACGAGATACCTGCTGCTTTCTTCAGTATTCTGAGAACACACTGAGTAAACGAAGGCGCAGTTCGTTATTGAAACATAATTTTCCACCTGCTGCCTTGGTGGCTCTTCAATTAAATCGCTGTAAAAGACGAATATCACGTCATTATCAAAGCACAACATCTGAACCGCATAATCAACATGAGGATGAAGAGATGTGTTGGTCAACTGTGATACTAGCCATCTCTACAGGTGCTAAGAGCTCGTCTCAAAAGCCTCAATTTCGAATTTGCCAAATTCCCTGCTTTCGATCACTAAAGCGAATTACCAAGACTTTTAAGTACGATGATACCTAAGTCTCGTTCATTAGTCGCCGGACGCAAGAAGAACTGCGGCAGAAGTTACGTGTTGCGGAAGCTGCTACGCACCATCATTATGTGGTACATTTCAGGGTTCAGTAGGAGCTAGAGCTTTTCTGCCGATTCGTTAAGCCGCTCCAGATGGTTCTTGATATTAGCACAGTCGGATACTGAGCGTATTACTCTACTTCTTTTAAGTAACATCTTCAAATATCTACATCAAGGATTAAATGATTCTGGAGGTCATTTTTGCCAACCAAACAAAGTAGCGGACCGAGGAAGGATCTTCAGATAAAGCCAGGATACGCACAGAGAGAGCGTGTTAGAATTTATTATTTGATGGTTCTGTCTTGTCAAAAATCTTCCAACTGAGTGAGCAGAGAACGTTGATACCATAGGCAGCAAGATTTTGTTGGAGGACGATGTGTTTCTCCCTATCGAATTAGTTAAAAAAACCTAAGTATACCATATCTATGTGGACGTTTTCATCAGCTTCTCTGGTCCAGGAATTTCGTGCAAGAAGTTGATACGTGAGACAAGATCGTCTTCGTCTGAAACCATGTTGGGCATTAGAAGCTATTTGCAGACATTCAAATTATCGCATCAGTAAACCTGCGATTACCGATGCCATCACCTTTGACAAAACAGGTACAATATGAATAGGTCGGTTTCGGCGATATCTTACCTCCATTGTATATCCGGGTGATAGTTCTACGTTTCCGCTCAGGTGGTAGTGTATGAGAGTCAAATAGACTCTGGAGAAAAAACTGTAAGTTATACGGCTACAGTGGAACGAATGTTTGTTATTAACTTAGAGCAAATCTTGTCGCTTCCCGATGCACAGTTATCTCAGAGAGACTGTATTTGTTCACGAGAGTCTTTCGGGTAAATTGACACTGGATAATCGGATGCAACTTGGTTGGATTTGATACCATATGTTCCAAGTTTTTTGTATCCAGCGAGTCAAACTACATGAGCAGAGCTTTCGCGGTTTGCACAGCGGTGGCCGTTAAGCCCCTGGCTTTCGTGGGTGGTAGTATGCAGAGCATAAATTTCCTTTTATCCTTCACATACCTGTACAGCAGTCTGCTGTGACTCGTAAAGTTGAGTACTATGGTCTCTTGCTATTCGTACATGTCTACCCTAATAAATGACTTGCAGTAGTTTCTGCTTGTTTTGTAATGCTACCGTGAGGTATCACATGAGCTTACCACATGCTGACTCCAACTATCCTCTGTTGATCCATTTACGTGTTCTACTTCGGATCAAACTGTTGGTCCTGCGCAATTCCCATAATATACCACTTTCTAGGCTGCTCGGATGCCTCAGTTAATTTTGCATTTCAATTCACTGCATATGCCGTTCGCCTAACAGTTGGTCAATAGGTCCAAGACTACGACTGTCGTTGGGTTGTGTAGCTTGGAATTGTCAGTAATTTCTCGTTCGTTTCAGCGTTCCTTATCAAACATACTAGTATAGCCCACGTTAACAAAGGTTAGGACTGAATGGTTGTTATTGAACAATGAACATTGTTCATTGTTCAAACTGTTGGTCCGACGCGATACTCATAATATACAACTATCTAGGCTGCTCGGATGCCTCAGTTAACTAGCATTTCAATTCACTTCAAATGCCGTTCGTCGAACGGTTATTCAGTAGTTCCAAAAATACCATTGTCGTTGGGTTGTGCAGCTTGGAATTGTCAGTAATTTCTCGTTCGGTTCCGCGTTCCTTATCAAACATACTATTATAGCACACATTACCAAACGTTAGGACTGAATGGTTGTTATTGCCTGGTGGAGGGTCGTGTGTGGCCGACTCAAACATCAGCTATTTATTTTCAGGATGTTGTCCGTTAGTGATGGCTCATTGAATCCCGGTATCTAATTGTTCGATGTACATGGTTATAGAAAACTGCTGTGTTCATGAACTCTAAGAGTATTGATGTAAATGATGACCTGTTAGGGGACACCAAGGCAATTGGTAGCTTGAAATCGTCAAGTATAATGCAATATGAGTGCATTTTGCAACAGAATAGTGGAGTGCGTTTAACAGAGTACCATCATTGTCTGCGGAGGAGTTCATTGGCCTGTAAAAATTGGTGATATACAAAATGTCTACTGTTCCCTGCAGTCAGCAAAATAATGCACCAGGAATAACAAGCGGATGTTCCGTACTGGCGTGACATGTAAGAAACTATCGATAGTAAAAGCAAAACGGCCACCGCTAGTTAGACGTTCATTTCAAATGTATGATATTTCACTTAGTTCAATCACTGCAACTAACATGTCTTTTGAGAGCCAAGTTTCTTTAACCGTCAGGAGGTCCCAATTCGTTGTTTTATGTTGATAGCGCAATTCCAGAAGCTTAGAGTAGAGACCTTGAGCGTTGGTGCCGCAGCAATCTCTCTGTTGACGAATTAGGAACTCGGTTCGCTGTGAATGGCCACCACAAATAGTACCGGTCTGCTGGAGTTTTTAAATGTTTTGTTTTCAGGGTTGACAACTCTGAGGTTTAAGTAAATGCGATTTGCTCATCTGCAAATGTGTTCTGTATTGCTTGAAGTAATGCTCCTAAGTGTATCTCTAGAAGCCCAACTTTGCTGGTGTCATGCCACGGTTGAATTACTATTGTTACCAACTCGGACTTATCCAAGATAACATTCGAAATTCCTGGCTCCCTGCCGCAGTAATTTGGGGAGGAAACTAGAAGAGTAAAGTCTAGATAAACGTCGTTTATCATGTTATAGAGTTCTGTGATGTACCTCCACTTTTCGATGTCGTAGTTTTGTCGTTCAATATTATCCCCATGACTTAATTCTGGTACATGATCAACCAGTACCATTTTCTTCGTCTCATTTAGACGTGGTCCAATCGGTTCGGATTTCCGTTTCTGTACTTCTTCTCATGGCGCCCGGAAAACTGCGGTCACTGACCGAAGAGTTCACTGGGATGTGGCTTGGTAGGAGAACATCTTCCTGGTCCTGTGTATCGCCCAATGTTACTCGCAGTAACCTAGGTGTCCCTATGTGCGTAGGTGATACATTTCCTCAAAAGCGAGTAAGACTGTTTTGGAGAAATATCAGTCAAGATACCGCTGAAATGATGAATCCAGTTGAGAATTGCAACAACCATGATCGATGGCATTTAATGCCGACCCAACATTATTTTTTTGCCTGAACAAATCAAGTTACTGCATAGAAATCAAAGTGCTGAGTTTCACTTCTTGCAATTCTTTACAAGAATGGGACTTCAGTGGAATGTGTTTATTGCGCATTTACACCGAATGGCAGATTACATGACCTCGAGTACCCGGAAAGTATCCAAACGTTTTCCTTCTCATTCCGTTATTCACACAGAGCACGTTGAATAGAGCGGCAGCAATATTGTTTTGTATGCTTAAGTGCATCAGTGCATCAGCATCAAATCGGCAGATGCTAAAGCAAATGATCTGCGCTATTTTGTATTTTTACCTCAACCAGCGTAGGGAAGTGTCAAGTACGTGCTTGTTCAAATTGAGAAACCATAGCTTATAATTCGTTAGTAGGGACAGTGTTTGGATATTTGCGAAAGCCGGACTGAGACGCATATTCAACTACATTTATCATGTGAACTCACATAATGGAACGAATTTATCCTTTGCGTTTAAACACAGGATGGTAACCTTCATTTAGTGAAACCTGCGACTTAAACCGAATAAATAACTGCTATATAATTAGGTGAGGAATAATGCAACTCACGGGGCTGGACAAAGCGCTTCCTGAGGTCCGCGGTGTAACCGTGTGTTTTGTTTGAGCAAAGCATCCGCAGATCATCGCCATTAGGTTGGAAAATTACATCGTTTTGAGTGCTGATCCACTCGACTAAACGGAACTTTCCATTTCTTTTTCACTTAGATATTTACCCATAAAAGGTCAAACAATTTTTCGCCGTTTTTTCTAGACATATTCGGCATTTCCAATCAACTTAGCTTTAAATTCGTTTTATTCTGCACACAACTTCATTCTCAAAGGCTTATTGTCAGTACAAATGGAATTGACTGGTCTGCTTTTTGAGAATACCCTCCAATCATCCTATTGTAAGCTAAATGCGCGAGGTATTTAAAGGGAACGACCAGAGTATTGGAGAAAGTCTAAAGGTGTTTACCGATGTGTATCCTGTGGAGAACTGTGCTGTGCCTGGCATTTGCTTTGTCCACAAGTGCGCTGGGTAAGTCTGATACCGGCGGTACTTTGTAGTTGTTTGATGTGCCAGTTATTAATTTTAGTGCATTTATTACAACGTATTCTCTAACGCAAGAATTTGCAGTAGCATCTATCGGAGTTAAGCCACATACAGCAATAACTTTTCTATTGGATCAACCGTTATTTATTAAAATGTCCACTCTCTCTACAGTTCAGCTCTCCGTCAGACTATCATCTCGTGCACATTTACGCATGGACGGAAAACCTGCACTCAACAATCCGCAGGAAGCGTGTTCCGTGGTAGGTTTGAAACTCACCGCACTGGTATATTCCTTGTAGCTGTTGCATAATTGGCTATTTTGTTTGCTTATCAGGGAAAAACCTGTTTCCAAAATGTCAGCGCTGGTAGTTTAATTAGAACGGTCTAATATACTCATTCAATGGAAAAGTTTAGCGGGTCTCTAAAAGACTTTATCGGGGTCTATTATATGACTACGCACTTTCTGTTACTGAAATTAGCGTCCCGGATTTTAATATATAGATTAGCTTGTTACTAAGATTACTTATATAAGTTGTCCGTGTGTGTACTCCTCTGTGGCGTGAAGACCTGTTGAAGCGACAAGACATTGGTTGTTATTTTTATTTTGGCATACTATAAAACCCTCCTATTCTACACAAAGAAAGCGTTATTAGCAAGCGATGTCTATCGTACTGCTTTAGACGCATGAGTTAGTTGTGCGCTTCATATCGCTACAACATCAAGGATGACATATTGATCTCCCTTTTGTATTTTGTACACAGTTAAAAGAGCGGGCAATGCATTTTTGGAAGCTAAAAGTGTTTAGCAATTGCACCTATGTGGCCCTTCGTAAATTGGACATTGTACCTTGGTATTCGTTGCGCATTGCGTTGGACGAGAAGAAGCTTCCCTCATGGTACAGCAATATGAGTGAGTTCGAACAAGTGTGGTTGATTAACGTCATGCTGAACGCAAACACAAACGAATGCGGAACTGCTGTGACCAAATGGAAGAAAAATTACATTAACGGTGAGTGATAATCTCTTCAGGGATCCGATGATGTATCGTAAGCTTGTTTTTGACCGGATTAGAACGAGTATACTTGATTTCAATTTGCAAATGGTTGCTTAGTTTGGACAGATTATGCTCCCGGTATACGTGGATATGTCGCAGATGTATTAGACCCAATGGTTCATGGTGTGCGTGCGTGTCTTTCTTCCATTCCATTAGGAAGTGACGCCAGAGTAAAGTTCATCGCCACTACAGTTAAAGATAATCCGTATTTGTTTTCGCCTTTTTCTACATCAGATTACAAGCTGAATGAAGTTACGTCAGTCAGCACCAGTAAGTTGCGTCCGAAAGCAGAAAACGTTATAACTTTGGCACTAATATCACCGACCAAGAAGGTACCAAATATGTGCATGTATACATATGTATCACACTGGAAAAGCTGCAAACTCGGTAGTTGTTCAACAGATTTTGCACAAAATCCCGGTCGTGGTTCATGCATTGGATTATGTGAACAAACACGAAATATATACTATTACAAGTTAAAGATACCCGGATTTTCTCACTGAGAACTGCATACGTTTGCAATCTAGCTCACCAGATATTAAGAGTATTCCCTCTGCTGAGACAAACGATCAACTCATCCAGTCGTATGGCTTCTTCCAATTATCCTATGATCTACATTATCAATACCTTAAGTACAAGTTCTATCCATATGTTAGGTTGAATCTTTGTCTGCTAGCATACAGGTACAACAGACCAATGGTTGCATACTCCAACCAGTATAATATTCTGGTTAATTGTTAGTAATTTCAGTTTTCTTTCTTAAGGATTTCCCAATATTACGTAATGAAAGCGCTACAGTTACTTTTCAAAACTCGCATTATAACCAGATCTATACCGTAGTCATGAGCAACTCACTCGTCCCGTTATCAATGATTTATTTATGCTGATTTTAGAAGGAGATACATCAACAGAGATAACTAATCTACCATGCTGCAAGCGCTGCGGTGATAACATACTGGTGTTTTCTTAGTTGGAGCAACAGATCTTACATGTGGTAGAGCAGTTTAAAGGAGCGTTTGCCAACCTGAGAGGTATACTAGAGTATGCTTATCATAATTGGTCATCTTGACCATTTACAAGAATTGTCGACTTATTATGTGGTCAGTTTATGTGATAACATCATGGCCCGGGAATCACTAGCACTTTTGCAGTCTCACAACTATGCTGTAGCAGCACACCCTTGTGAAGAATATATTTAGGCTTTCCAGAATTATTTTCACAATGCATTGTCTTGCCGATAAGCTAGAGTTAATTAATACCACTGTTGGCAAACGACAAAACTGGCAGCTTTTTAGGGTTTCAGCCATTATCCGGACGTTAATGATCTTGCAAAGTGGATAACACAAAATAAGATCAATTTCGAGTAGTATTTCACTCAAGAAATAAATGACTTGGGAAAACGGGGTGTTTGCTCTTGCAAGCTTACAATACCGCTTAAATATTACTGGTTGACCAAACTCCGATTTACTAGTTCCACCAACGAATGAACCGCAACTAATAGGGGCGATCTCACACTGCACATATCACCACTTTTGTGACTTCGGTTAAATGAGCCGGTTAAATGAGCAAAATTGAAACGTCTATAACACTTGGAATAAAGGAACACGTGTCACGATTGTTTTATCTTGAAATTGACCAGTATCCATTCCCAACTAAGACAAAGTACTCCAGAAGACAGCCATGGTCTTGGTTAGGTAATCAGTCACGGCCACGTGTCATTGGAGAGAGCTCGGAACAGCGTTTACAATCACATGTGTCAAATTGATCCCTGTTTTGTCACTTTAGAGAGGCTATCGCCATGGGCATTGGGAATCAGGCAGTAGATTAAATAGACACAGATATGTCTCGGACATTGGCTCCTGTACACATATGAGTTGAATCTCCGTCATTTGCTTTGCGACTCACGCATGTGTGGTCCCACCGACAGTTATGTACACAAATTAAAATTCAGTTATTTTCTTTGCTACTTACCAGACAATAAACTTGACACGAATCAACAATCCTTCTTTCACCATCTGTGTTTTACACACTAGAAAAGGATCTTGCTTTGCTGAGCGAATATGATTATTAACATGTTGCTTTTACACATATTACGTATGTTTCGATTCAAGAGAATCTCATAAGCTTGGTCATCAGGAAGCTAGGGTTGCGGGTGCAGTTCAATAATGCTAAAAAATCGAGCTACTTGCAGGTAAAGGTTATCCCACTATTTCCACCTGTACTCCAGTTTGTCAGTTAACACGAGTGTGTATGTCAACTTACATATATTTAAAACATATACAGTCAAGACTATAAGAAGTCACTTCATTGGACTGCAAAAAATGTTCTTCTACTCGGTTTCGTGGATAGATAGAGGAGCGTGTAAATGGATTGAAATACCTTAACAGTGCTGCATGCAGTGAAACTCTGAAGAGCACAGGATGAATGTTATTCAATTTTAGTACTCCATTTATCTATCTTTTGAAAGAGATATTCCCTGTATCAACGGAGGATTTAGTTAAATTTCTGCATTCAGATAATATGTAATTTTGTTAGTTGTGTGTCCCTGGACAAAGTAATGGCCATTGAAGCCACTTTTTCTACGGCTCGGCGAACCCGACACTTCCCTCTGCGGATGGTAATACTCGTATTGCAATCCAGAATTTATGTATGGAATGTCACAACCACACACGCGTTGAGCATAGAGGGAAAATTCTAAATACCTTTCATATTCAAAAAATATAATTTACCGGTAAAATTTTTATCAGGACATCAATGGGCAGATTTCCATATTGTTTGCATTAATAAATTAGTATCTTCGTAAGTGGGAACAGAGTATAAGCTGTGATGTTTTACCGAATAGTACTAACTTATTTTCAACTGTCTCGAATATACTCTGGTGATGGAATTGATAGAAGCTTTTCACTGGCTATATTATGGTCACTATTGAAACTGCTGACGTTAAGGACCTATAATGCAACAGCTGTATCTGTAGGTCAAACGTGCTGTTAAGCAATTTAATATATTTTTATAGCCTTCGTTCTCGTTGGTCCTCGATATCCAAATGCCTGTACAATGGTAAGTGGCTTTACGAATTGCGTCATGTTTCAAATGTGCTACAATGCATTAAGTTACTATGCATTTTAATTAAAAATTGACATGCTGCTACGTTTAACGACCATAAGTTCCAAACGCTCAAATGCAACCAAGTATAAACTTTCTTATTTTTATACGAAGGTATTGCTTTTTTAACTTGCCGTTAACACAGCTATTGCGAAAGAGGCAATTCGTTGATGGAAATATTGTGCTCAAAGACTGTTTGATCCGGGAAACAAGCAAACAACGAAACTCGGGACTAGGACGATTGGCGCGATACCAGTTGACTGTGTTGCAGACGGGACCGCCCCATGGTCGAAAACCGGATTATTCGCTCCGTTTCCTCAATGAAATAAATGGGAATAAATGTAATTATAACGGATATTGGCCTCGAATTCGTGCTTGATGACGGGAGTTAACCAAAACATTAGAAGTAAAAAACATGTGTAACTTTCAATACCTCCAGTGACATTGTGTTCAGAAGAACAATCATTTACCTTTTACTACAAATAGTTAAATCTATTTTTGAATCTTCTACAAGGGTTTGTAAACTTGTAGTGTTTTGCTTTGTTCATTGAAATATAATTTATTTGATTTATGACAACTACATTAACTGCCAAAAGTGAAGTACTAACCCGAAAGAAGGCCAGGCGATCGTTCCAACCAATCAGGACCTACCATTGGTGAGCATTCCCTTGGTAACCTTTCAGGAATCGAACTCACGCTCACTATTGTCTTGCACACCTAGTTAGTGGCTTATTCTGGTTGGCATGCAAATTGTCTTCCACAATTTGCACGTGTCTTTAGTGTACATTGTGTGCCTAAATGGCAGAAATTATGTTTGTTTCAAAATACCGCTTTGTACACTTTACTAATGTTCGTTTCAGCCGCGCATTCAGTTTGTTCCTTAGGCACAGCAGTTTCCTATAACCATGTACATCGAACAATTAGATACCGGGATTCAATGAGCCATCACTAACGGACAACATCCTGAAAATAAATAGCTGATGTTTGAGTCGGCCACACACGACCCTCCACTAGGCAATAACAACCATTCAGTCCTAACGTTTGGTAATGTGTGCTATAATAGTATGTTTGATAAGGAACGCGGAACCGAACGAGAAATTACTGACAGTTTTAGGCTGCACAACCCAACGACAACCGTATTTTTGGAACTACTGAATAACTGTTCGACGAACGGCATATGAAGTGAATTGAAATGCTAGTTAACTGAGGCATCCGAGCAGCCTAGATAGTTGTATATTATGAGTATCGCGTCGGACCAACAGTTTGAACAATGAACAGTGTTCATTGTTCAATAACAACCATTCAGTCCTAACCTTTGTTAACGTGGGCTATACTAGTATGTTTGATAAGGAACGCTGAAACGAACGAGAAATTACTGACAATTCCAAGCTACACAACCCAACGACAATCGTAGTCTTGGACCTATTGACCAACTGTTAGGCGAACGGCATATGCAGTGAATTGAAATGCAAAATTAACTGAGGCATCCGAGCAGCCTAGAAAGTCGTATATTATGGGAATTGCGCAGGACCAACAGTTTGATCCGAAGTAGAACACGTAAATGGATCAACAGAGTATAGTTGGAGTCAGCATGTGGTAAGCTCATGTGATACCTCACGGTAGCCTTACAAAACAAGCAGAAACTACTGCAAGTCATTTATTAGGGTAGACATGTACGAATAGCAAGAGACCATAGTACTCAACTTTACAACTAACAGCAGACTGCTGTACAGGTATGTGAAGAATAAAAGGAAATTTATGCTCTGCATACTACCACCCACGAAAGCCAGGGGCTTAACGGCCACCGCTGTGCAAACCGCGAAAGCTCTGCTCATGTAGTTTGACTCGCTGGATACAAAAAACTTGGAACATATGGTATCAAATCCAACCAAGTTGCATCCGATTATCCAGAGTCAATTGTACCCGAAAGACTCTCGTGAACAAATACAGTCTCTCTGAGATAACTGTGCATCGGGAAGCGACAAGATTTGCTCTAAGTTAATAACAAACATTCGTTCCACTGTAGCCGGATAACTTACGGTATTTTCATTAGGGTCTATTTGACTCGCATACACTACCACCTGAGCGGAAACGTAGAACTATCACCCGGATATACAATGGAGGTAAGATATCGCCGAAACCGACCTATTCATATTGTACCTGTTTTGTCAAAGGTGATGGCATCGGTAATCGCAGGTTTACTGATGCGATAATTTGAATGTCTGCAAATAGCTTCTAATGCCCAACATGGTTTCAGACGAAGACGATCTTGTCTCACCTATTATATTCTTGCACGAAATTCCTGGACCAGAGAAGCTGATGAAAGCGTCCAAATAGATATGGGTAGTGCGTCACACAAAACAAATACTGCTGAGGTAGCTTCATAGTCTGCCCAGTAATTGTATCTAGTACATTCATTCCTCAACTTACACGCCTGATCCAGAGGTAGGAAGACAACAACTTAGTGCAATTTTCAAACGAGAGCCATAATTCCTTCCTATTTATTTATTAGATTTCCCCATTCCTACTTTACCAACTTCTGTTTACAAAAGCAGTGCATGGCCGTCTAATTGCTGCTTCCAATCTAAAAACCAGACAACAAACTTCATTAATATCTAGGTTGTGTACGCGATAACGAAATGGTCAAATATTGATAGTCATTTTCTACTGAAGATCTGATCGTCAATACTCTGTAGGTCTAGAGCAGGGGCTACAGCGTGTGAGCGGCATTGTCGCGTTTACGTTTTATGGCCAGTCTGATGTTGAACAATCGTCACAAATCTCAAAGCCTAGAAACTAGACCTCGACCTTTTGCGACACGGTTTACACCCAAATCTTGTAGTCCGTATAGGCAGATATGGCAGTTCACATTGACATTTGCATCCCAGACAGCCATACAAGTAATGTACACGCAAGTTCTCAACGCAATAATGCATGGACTGCTTTCTGTCAAATCCAAAGATTTCCCGTGCATGACGGCAGTCTCGATTTAAAAATGATAAGAAATCAGGATGAGTTAACATGGTTGAGGATAATTCATCTTCATAATTGGTAGACAGAGTTTACCAGTCGTTACTCCAGGAGCAATGCAATCGCTGCGTAGAAATAAGGATAGTGGCTGTCCTGAATACTGTGACAAATGATCGCGTATAATCTCATGGGTCAGAGGCCAGCAGTCGCATGGGCCAAGGCAATCCCAATCGCCTTGTTGTTTCCTTCTGCATATACGGCTCCGATTCATACAGGGGAATCGCATTTGCCTCCGCAGCTTTTGACATTCGTTTGCGCATGTGTTTCTATTCGCTTACCGAAGATTGACAGCTAATTTTAGAATATTCCGATATATTCGTTCTAGCAGCTAACATGATATGTAAAACTATCCCCATCCGGAAAAACACTAAACGCGTTTTTCGTCTTCTTGGAGCTTGTCAATGATGAACATTATTCGATCCCCTACTGGGAATCAAACTCATGACCACTACATGCTAGGGCTGACTACAATGAACAATGAGTAATGAATTTATAAGGGTTAAGAAGCATTAGTGTACAAGTCCCGTTGGATAGTTGGTGGGGATACCGAAATGTAATAATGATAATAAAGAGAGTAACACAGTTAATATTTAAATATGAAAATAAGGACTTATCGTTTGCTCCACTGTAGCCCTGCCATCCGATTCTATTTACAGCAACCGCAGTTAACGTCAAATAATTCCATGTTAAACTCCAGGTGTTTGATGGAGATGTAGTGCTGAGTTACAAAATGTAAGTGGATAAGTGTATTATCCAAACGCATTTAAAATACTGTTAGTGTCGGTGCAGAAACGACTGATTCTGGGCGAGTATTGAATGGGTGACAGACACGGATGGAAAAGAACTTTCTCCGGCACTCCAAGAGCCTATACTCTACAGCGAGTTTCAATGGGTGGCTCCTCAGTTTTGAATTGCTGCTGAGGTTTAGTAGAGGGCGGCACACAATATGTGGGTCTTACAGAATCAAGTATGCCAAAATCAGATCGCCTAGAAGTCTATGATAGCTTCCACTGAATACCCCCAATCGTTTCAACCTCTCCTGGTATGAAAGATTGCGAATTCCAATTGCGTACTTAGATTCCCGACGTTGTGGCTGCTCCAGTTCATTTAGGCCGTGTTTCAGCCATGGATGCCATGCTTGAATTGCGTATTAAACATGTGGGCGAACACACGCACTAAACATTTGTCGAAATATGGAGCTGTTTGTTTGTTCAAAAGACCGTAGCAATATCCCGATGTGTTACTTCCCAGTCTTCGATGCCTTTTTGGATTGCCTGGAGCAACCTGTTATCTTGAACCAGGACACCCATGTCAGTTCGAGTGTGGATCTTGCTAGTGTATTCGTTCCAATCCGGTATGAGTAGCTGCTCTGATGGCGGATGGAAAGCGTTTTGCATTTTCTGACGTTGAAATGCAGTACGTTTTGGGTTTACCATTGATACACCGTATCTATCAGCTTAACCACTTGCGACATGAGTGAGGGTGCTCGAGCTACACAATCTGCTTGCAAACTGGGATAGAGCACGACCTATCTTCAATTGCCACGCAGGTTCCCACACTTCCGCTGCTGGGGAGTATGCATAAAAATTACAATGATAATCCACCCACTCATGAGCAACTTTAAAATAGTAGCACGCTCAATTTCGAAGAGGATTTGGTTGTTTCTCCACTTTTAAGTCTAAGTCAGGCCATGTGGAGTACTTCCACTTTCTCAGATAGACGACAAAAATTCTCTGCTACACAGTAGCAGAAAAATGAACGTATCTACTTGTTGTGGGTGTGAACATGCCTCTGATTCTGTGAGCTTAGTTACACCATCCGAGTGCTTGTGAACTACATTTGCAATCTTACTTTTGCATAGGTGTGTCTGAGTGGATACGAGAGACGACGAAATACAAGTTCCGTCGTGACTTCGCGCTTTTATGGCAGCGGCAGGAAACTGGATCAGTTACTAAGGTAAAAATTACGGAATGTTTCTTCTTCTGCTCAATGTTTGCTTGAAGAAAACTTTCCGAGTAGCCATTCTTCCTCACCATCAAGCGACTACGCGCCAACTACTTAACATGTCCTCAAAGCGAAATATTTTCAGCCCTTCAAACTAGATAACGTGTCAATGTGCGTTTCAAACTTGAAGTCCTAATACTGCAGGAAAATGTGTACTAACCATTCCAAGTACATACTTTATGCACGCGACAATACGGAGCACATCCATCCAGCATCCCAGGGCGAAGTCTAGGAAAAGCAAGCAATTGTTTTCGCCCAATTTCTGGGTACCGAAAATATGGTCTGCGTTTTGCATTCGTCCATCTTAACCTATTATGTTCAAGAATACCTATGAAAACACCAGCGTGGAACAGTCCAAGTAGGAACCTATTGTGGCTCTATAACACCGAAAGAAAATGAACATGGAATGTTCGTCTGAGTAACAATTCATTAGGAGCAGAATAAATAAAGAAACGTTTATATGCTTTGAACCAACAAATTCACAGACGTAACTTATAATCTCAAACAGTGGCAAGCTTGTGAATAATGAACTGACAACAAGTAAGCATATGGCTAGATTGTTGACTTTAACAATACTTACGGTTTAGGCGAACTTTATCTCAAGTGTCCGCAATTCATCACATAAGGAGTAGTAATCTACTTGCCGTGGGTCGACCAAGTCTCACACGTGTCGTCCACACATCCCAGCAACTTGTTAACGTAGAATTCACTTTTCCTTTTATACAAATACAAGAGGTCTTTTCAGAGGAATGGTAGAACTATAATTGCCTCAGAAAGCAATCATGTGGAGCGTCAACATAGTAACCAAGACAGCATTGAGTGAAGTGATCCCTCAAGTACAAGGAACCTTACATCCTTTGATGTTTATGCCGAATATCGATCGACCGATGGTGGAAGCGGTTACACTTGTGCTACTGCAGTGAGTTACATCTTAATCTCGACGCGTTTTGCTTCCGTACTTAGACCATAAGTATTACATTTGTTTAGTGGGCACATTGTATCGATATATTGGGTCAATTTTCAACCTCTCATGTACAACTACGCCACCATAGTATCTTGGATGGTAATTTTAATATCTACGTTCTATAAAGCACAGCATGTTTTAATGAACACCACAACATGAAATGCCAGGATCTAATCATTATAACGGCTTAACGGCTTAACAAAGTTGCCCATGGGTGTGGGGAAAAAGGAACACTCACTAACATCGTGTCAACGCCACACTTGGAATCCTCTTATTTTTGTTGAGTCATCAACTGTGGTAGAAGTAAGCAAACATAGAACTTTCGTTGTTCAGTTTTAGGTTGGTCTACCAACTTCAATGGGAACAATATCCCCCATGATCTTTGCAATAACAATCGCACAAAATTGTATAACTATCTAGCAGTCATTGTTGAACTGCGGAATACCAGTTGGAAGATTGCCTGTCTAAGCCACCTTGGGCGACCATACGGAAGTAAAGCCTAATTATCCTATGAATACATAGGTTCCTATGACCGTTACGTAATGCCATACATGGAGAATCTGAAGCGATAACTGACTAACAAACTCGCCCTTGGGTGTGGAGACAAACAAACACTCACTAACGTATTGTCAACGCTGCACTTGGGATCCTCTTATTTTTTGTTTAGTCATCAACTTTGATAGAAGTAAGCAAACACAGAGCTTTCTTTGTTCAGCTTCAGGTTGGTCTACGAAGGGGGAAAATGTCCCCTATGATCGTCGCAATAACTATCGCAAAAATTGTATAACCACCTAGCAGCCATTGCTGAACTGCGGAATACCAGTTGGAAGATTATCTGTATACGCCACCATGGTTGGACCTCTGAATAAGCCACCACTATGTAGCTGCTAGCGATCACTATAGACTGCTTCATGTGCCGGTTAGTATGTTTGTCCGCACTGCTTAAAACATAAGGTGGTGCTCGACTACTTTCATTGGACTTTCTGCCTATTATTCTGTGGGCCTCCAACCGGTGTCTCATTGGCTAACGTCCCATGACCAATGATATTGGTAACGACGCCAAAACAACGTTCTTAGCGTCGCTAACGTGAAAGCACTGCACGCGATTTCTAAAATGTGCCACGCTAAAAGCTTAGTACAATGCGCTAACATGCATGCTAACATGCATGATGATCCTTCATTCCCTCAAGTATTGTCGCGACTTAACCCCTTGCTTTTGGCTCCCTATGTGACCGCAGATTAACTGATTAGAATGCCGGGCCTCTTAGTTTAAATGCTTTGTTGAGCGGATCACTTGCGCGGCTCTGTGATTGATTGTAGTTCAATTGTCTGAGGCATCATTTTAATTCGTTTGTCTGTCTAAAGCATCTTAGGAGCAGGAGTGTAAAGTTTGTGGTGGATATTATCGAGATTGTACGGTTACTAAATGCTATTCCGAGTCCATATTTTAGCGCAGATATCAGAAGTCAAGTGAATTCGGACACATCGGCTTTTATTAAATGGGCTACAAAGACGTTGACGAATGAAGCGAGAATAATGCGAATTTAAGCACCCTAACATCCAGAGCAAAAGCTGGTCAGCCGGATGTATGCAAAAATGTTTGCATGGTAGGCATTAAAACAACAACCAAAACATGTAAAACAGAGAAACAATAAACTAGTGCACAAACTTTAAGAAAATATCTTTTTGGTTCATTTAGATCGCCCACTGCAAGGCTGAACTAGAGTAGCCTTCCAAATTAATGATGGCTGTGAATCGCATTTCGCAAAAGGTATTCATAAACAAGGGATTAGCTGTTATTGTTTGGAAATACAAATGGCCGATAATTGGTCTCCGCTCTGCCCATTCTTATTTGTTATATCTTGATTGCAGTGCAGGGTGCATTTTGGCTCGCAGTTGGAGGGGGCTTGTCGGACTTCAAAAAATACGCCATTCCAGAAAAGGGCTGGCAGGTACTCAACCTTAGCTGTTACCAAACGGTACGCTTGGGAGTGGCCTCTTTCTCCGCTGTACCTGCGCACGCGCCAAGAGGACCCCCATCACACAAAGAAAACGTTCAATGTTTATCTCGGGATCTTGGCTAAATGCTGTTATCCACGAACCCTTGTTTGTTAGGACAAGCCGACCGAAAGTGGGATTGGGCATGTAGGGTCGAAAAGAAACCTTCATGCGCAAAACACGGATGGATGAATGGATGAATGGTTTCCATGCAAAAATGTTTAGATTTTTAGGTATAGGACTTGTTAAGATATCCCGGTAGCCTTTGAATTCGGTTGTGTTTCAGAACGTTATTCTACTAAAATGGGGTAAATATATACTATATCTACAAACCTGAATGTATTTGCACTGTACTTAGTATGAAAACGAATAGGCTTACGGACCTTCCGACCAAGGCGACAGGTCGTTGGCAGCGACAGTCTTACAGCAGAAGTTGAAGTCGGAACGAGACTAGCCTGGGAACCTAAATCAGTTTCTGCTGCAGAAATGCTATTTGTTCTTATTGTATCTCGATTATTCGTAGCTTCACATGAACATTTCAGGGATACCATAGGCTTGGTGGCTTCGTCGATAAAGTTGGACTGAGAAGATTGCTGGTGACGACTTCGTGTCAGCTACCGCGATCAAAATTGTACGTCTTGTTTGTACGGTGTAGCACTTCGTAAGGTCTGATGTACGGGGACTGAGGAAGCTGTATAACACCGTCTGCGCGGAGAAAGATGTGTGAATAGGTAGACAGTTTCTCGGGCACGTACACTGGTGTCTTATGAAATTAAGCAGAGCGCGGACGTAGCTCACGCATCTGGTGAGCAAATCGGTCAATGTGAATTTCGTACCCAAATGAGCAAGTAGACGGGGTTGTTCCCACTAGCTGTCCAGGAAAACACAGCGTGCAGCCGTAGACTAATTTCACTCTTGCTGCGTCAGATCCGGTGTTAACAGTGTTCTTATGCCTAGAATCAGGAGATGAAGTGTTTCAGACAATGAAGGATCCGCGTGCGCAAGTAGCGCTGACTTCAACTAGCGGCGAAAACGCTCCACCACATTTAAGTGGCCGGATGATGTACAGTTGTCTGGACCTGGCAGCAGCCTAAGTCCTAAAGCAAAAAAGCAAACCTGAAGGAACATTTTGGCCCACTATCAGCGGTAACTATGTTAAACGGCCAGATTTCGCTAACCGGTGTTCAAACAACACTCTTGGCAGTGTTTCTGAGGAGAAATTACGGACAGGAATGAGCTCAGGTCATTTAGTGAGTCAGTCGATGCAAGTTGTTAGGTAAAACGAGCATTTCGAAGGCAGCGGATGACTCTCGAGATAGATGTACACATGTGGAATAGGTTCATCCGGAGATAGAAATGTTCTTACTGTGCTTTTCGTCTGCTTTTGGAACAAAGGAACGATGGTTGTATGCAGGTAAAATATCTAATGCTTAACAGATATCTTAGGATGCTTATGGTTACACTTCAAATTATAAATTAAATTATTAGCAATATTAGGTTTACAAAGGTGAAATCGCTGTGGTATACATAGTATAATCTGTATGTGCAAGGTTATTTCATGTGGAAAGACTGTAAATAAGAAGCGGGTAAAAGTGCTGTCTCCTCCAGGTGTACAAACACAGGAGTTGAAAAAGTGAAACGAATTATGGGATTTGACTGACAGTGAAATCATTTACAGCCACTTGTGTTTATCCATGGATAATGAGTCATGTAAGATGGTGCAGCGAAAGAAGTGCACGGCCAGCGCGGACTTTGAACTATGCCAGCGTGGGAGTACATGTGACTGATTCCGGTAGGTCATACCACGTTCAGAAAAAGCGTACGAAAAAGCAATTTTGACGACAATCCAAACGACCGTGCTGCTCTGCCAGATGTAGATAGAGCTCATAAATTATCCATGTGACTCAGCTCTAGCAAGCAGTAGAACGTGTGGTTAAGACCTCACAATATCTGGTAAATTAAAATGAGGTCCCCACACAATCATCAATACTGTCTGCTAAAGACCCTGGGCACTTGAAACCTACGTTCAAACGGCAAATTATACAAACCCATGACAATTTCGATTTCCGGGCTTTGGGCCGTCACCAAATCGGTGACATCTCTCCTCAGTATGGGCGACAGCACTTTATTGCGTATTCTAAATGTGGCCGTATGTATAAGCCGATAATTTCCGAAAAATCGTAGGGCCAAATCGTCCAAATGCACATTTCAGGACGCTCGTTTGATGCCCTACTTGACGCCCTTACAGCCTGATTCGAACATCCAAGATCGACCTTGACCCAGATCCTTTTCGCCCAAAGACGTTTGAGGTTCCTTGTTGCAGAGTTTGTGGCATTACACCAACTTGTACCGTAAGTACTGCACTCTGCTTTCGTACACATTGTGTCGAAGTATATTCTGAACTGCCCATGTGTATAACCTATTCAGACCTGCTTAAAGTAAGGTGATACCAGCTGGTGTATTGATCGCCCTCCACATTCGCGCAATGCTATGGAAGGCAAGCATTTGCACAGGTACGGGTATCAGGGTTGACATTACGCCAAGCGAATCGTGCATTTATAATATTAACCGATGCACGAACTCCTGAGTGAGATAATTCATGCAACGCATTGATCATGAGGAGTTAGGACTCTAGTAGTACGAATGGGCGCGGTGTGACCTGCGATGTGTCGCAGAGAATAGTACACTCTGGCGAAGTTAACTGCACAGCTTGTATATCAAGTAAAGATGACCTACATAATAGATTAACCACAGGATGGTTTTGATGTGTGGCTGTCATGGCCGTTAGTTTGATAGCAGTGCCGGCGTCAGCGGGTTTCGCCTAAACACGAGAAAGCGCATCGGCGACGGATTTGCACACACTTGAGACAAGTCGAATATCGGCCGTAAATTAAGCGATATATTCAAGGTAGTGGGTTTCTCTAGGGGAGTAACGGTCGCTGTCGAGCCGGGAATTTACATTAATGGCCTATGGTAAGTAAAGACGGCAAAATTGCGGCCTTCTAATATGTGTCGAAAGTAACGTATCCCTAGGTATATGGCTGGTAGCTCTCTACCGATATTACTGTTACGAGATTCGGCAAGTTGGAGCGTTTGGAGAAAAGCGCTAAGGGCTGCAAAGTGCAACTTACTACTTGTTACATAACAATTCTGACTGCCACGTGCTAGGTTTTGAAACTGTGGGGGAAGTTGAGTTGCGGAATCCTGATGCGTTATGGAAGGTGTGATGGCAATAGCCACTTTAAATGGTTTAGAAGCCGCGCGTGCTGCGCAGGAAATTCAACTTTCTTAAATTTGCTTTGGAGAAGGTTCGAGAGAGTATTCATTGGCGATGCGTAGTTTAAACCGTCGGTGAAAGTTAACAAGCCCATCAACACGACAAAGCTGTTTGGAAGTATGAGGCATGGGTCGTCGAGGGTGTCTAAGATTTTATCCCGCAGTGGTGCGAGGCAAGCAGGGATGCTACAGTGGCCTATCAAAGTGGAGAAATCGACACAAAACGAATAACCTTGTGCGTTGGTCGTTAAGCCTTGATAATAAAAACGGTCCAAAATTTTTAGAACGTGACGCAAGTGCACCTATCGTGGAAAGCGCTGGGTTAAGATATCGCCGTGATAAGAGTAATCGAAGGCTAATCCGCGACAAAATTGGCCGATGTAGCGACGTAAGCTTGCGTGTCATACTTTAGATCAAATGGCATGCGATGGAATTAGAACAAACCAAAAAAGCTTGTCAAAGATGTTTTTACGAGGTCCGTTTTCGCCTACGAAATTTGGTTGTATGCGAGAACTTAGTCGATTCTGCATAATATTGACTCTCCTGCTAGACTGTCAGTGTGATCCATGAGGGGTGGGATTAGAAAGTGAACTTGTGTTGTAACGATATTTAGAACTCGATAGCCTTCTCGAGGATTCATCCTCTAAGACCTTCTTCGGGACCGCGTAGAGAGGCGACGCTTATTGGCTGTTGTATCGGCTGACGATATCCAGCTGTTTCACGTGGTCGAATTCAGCATTTGATGCACGTACTTTGTTCAGATCAAGTCGTTGTGGTCGTGCGCCAGTTGCTTGACCGCGCGTGACTATGTGTTGAGCTACCGCTGTTATGACCGTTCCAACCAGTATCGGGTATACGGAGAGGAGATTCATGTAGTCGGACGTTGCGCGTACGATCCGGAAACCGGAGCTGATTAGCTGGACCTCTAAAGGACACCGTCATGCCCTAGTTTTTTACGGTAATCTAAAAAGTCTGTGAGAACAGTATCAAAAAGAAATCCAACATGGCTGCAAAAGTCGACAATAATATTTGAAACTGGTAGTGACGCAAGCAAAAACACCACTGAAAATCTCGGTGGAGGATAAAACTTAGGTTCATCATGCGCTGGCCGCATAATGACATCAGCCGGTAGATTGTACGTGGGCCTTGATTGCTTAGCTTGCGTGTTGGCAGAGATGACGATCAATTCTTTTCCTGTGTTAAAAAAGAAATGATGTAAGAACATTAATTCTAAATGTAAAGCATGCGATCTGCTTTGTTATTATAAGATGCGTTGGTCGCGCTTCTGTGCCGGATGTTTGCTTTCGCTGAGGCGGCCGAGTCTAATGCATTGAGACTTAGAATATCTACCTTTATCGCCATATTAACTGTGGTAACAAAACAATCTTCGGCTGTTTTTCTATCAGTTGACTGAGAATGTGTAGGGGAAATTTTGCGCTTTTGTGTCTAGCACATCGTATTTGCGCAATCGCAGACCAGGTACGATGAACGGTAGCCAAAAGATGGTCAGCGTCCGACTATGGCATAAACTATTTCGAAGCTTTCATGGCTGCTAGCCGATTGCGAAGTAGCACAAATTCCGCGTCTTTTTGGAATGACTTCGGCATGGCGACTTAGAGCAATTGTGGCACTCGTTTATTCTCACTGCGAAAACGTTACAGAAACTACCGGTTTTCAGAGGTGCAAGACTTTCGCAAGCAGCGTCTACTTTGGTAGCTATTTCTTTCAGGTGCTTATCTGGAAACATGGACAGCATTCATGATAAAGGTTCTGGAAGACTTGCAAGCTAGAAATACTTTATACCCTCTTCATTCAAAAATGATGGACCAAAAGCTCTCTGGATTTGGTGGTGCAATTTTGATGGCTTACAATTACCCAACATTAGGACACTGGGCTGCAAAAGCGAACCAGAGCGTTGGGATATAGCTTCCTTAAAATGGCTTGCTTTATGGTTTCCTTAATTGCCCCGTTCAGAGGGGAAAGTTGGATATTTTGAACTAGCGTCACCACCGATATTGAAATGCGTGGGAATAGTAGATTTTACCTCGGTTGGACCGCCTGAATACCCTTATTTTTCAATTCGATATGGAAGATGGATTCTTATCCAGGAAAGTTGGAACAGACAATGTAAGCATGTCTGCCATATGAAACAACTTAGATGCCAATTTCGAGCAGTGCATAGAGAACAGGATGAACAAGCAAAAAGCGCATAAATGCGTGAGTAAAATCGAGAAAAGAAAACGATATTGTAAAAATAAGGACGGTGCAAACGTTCCTAAATTCACACGAGAGAATCGTGGTTATCAATTGATTAGGACACCTAAATACACATCTGAGACGATGCGCATAATCTAACACAGATATCAGAAGGCAAATTAAGTCGGAGACATTGGATTATATTTGCTGGGCTGCGAAATACGTGAACGGATGAAGAGATAACTGTGTGACCGTTAAAAACTTTAGTTAGTGTCTGGACGAGGGTCTGTCGTAGGGCAGGAATTTAAGCAAAGAGCAAAAAAATATAATAGAAAACCAGGAATTTTTTGTTTACAAGGACAACAAGAATATTTGGTGTTGTTACAATGTCAGTTTAAATCTGTTGCCATAATTATTTGTCACAACAACAGCTTTGGATTTTTCAGGCTTTGACCTTTGATTTGTAGTGCACCTGAAAACACTTTCAGCATATTGTAAAATTGGATTCTACTGTTGTTCTAACATTCAAAACTTCCACTTGTTTTATTGACGCCACTTCAGTTTTCACAAACTGAATTGGTGAGTTCGTGCTACACGGTATCTCGCTCTAATTGAATTCGCTTATTACATTTGTGGCCTTCAAAACACACGTGTTCAATTGCCTCCAAGTTATATAATGTCCCGTAGTTGACACGTCTCTTACTTGTCATTGATTACCGACAAGTTTCCCAGGCGCTATCTAACAATGTGTATCCCCGGTCCAGAATACGCCACCTGTCATTTTGAGTGTCCATGCTGGTGATCTCATTCCTGTGAATTTGTGCCTCATGCTTGTGATCATATAGTTTACTCAACTACCACAATTTTTATTCGCGCTTTGCGATAAATTATCCAGTGGATAATCCGTCTCCATAGACAGTTAGAACCGTAGCGATAGCCCATCTAACATTTTGAGAGATTGATAGATTTTTGTGGTCTTACACCTAAAATATTCCATTTTTACATCCTTAGGGTTTTTTCTGACTTCGCCAAGTATAATCAACTAATATTCCGCCGTCTTCAAAGTATATATTTGCAGGTGAGAGACATAATATTTACCTTCCTCTTGTAATGAAATACGAGACACTTAAATAGGCTATTATTCAACAATTTAGGCCTTTTGACAACATCCGTCTGCAGCGTCTATTAAGTGATCTCCAACTTGGAGGTAGGATTCCCTCAGCTTTGTTGCGTGAAATGCAGCAGCTCATTAGAACAAAAGCATGAACTTAACGCTTTTCCGCGAGCCATGGATGCAACGCTTCTTAGAAGCACTCAGGCCATCCTTACAGTAGCAGGAGACTTGTCAATCGTAACAATAGAAGATCTAACAGACAGCATCATCGTGTGGCACCAGCCAGAGACTGAAACCAAAGCACCGAAACAGCTTTGTGCTGGCGTAACCACACCCACACCCTAGACTGGCCATCTGTCAGCGATAGACACATTATCATCTCAGATATCGTCGCATCAGCCCCCGAACCAGGAGCTCACTTTAAACCACAAGCACCGCAGCCGCTCTGCATCATCACCCCGTCGCACAAGACTTATGGCCCCAGGTTGCTGCCTTTACCACTTGCGTTTCGGCAATAAAGCTCGCAATGGCCTATAGCCATGTAGTTATCCCGCTACGGATTATACGCCATGCCGGCCTGTAATACTGCGAACGACGTCGGATTATGATTCCGAGCCTAGTTCTTAGTTAATACCGAGGCAGAAGTCAGTGTCACTTCCCTATACCAGGTGAGTCCATCACCAATTTGTCGATAGGTCAAAGTTATGTCTACGGTCAACAGCAGCTTACCCTAGACTTAGGTATTCGGTGAACGTTCCGCCAGGTATTCACCTTTGCTGCGGTCCATTTTGCTATTATTAGTATTGATATTCTAAAGTAATTCTACCCCTTGGTCGATGTGAAACGCCAAATGATAGTAGTCGCTGCAACAAAACTCATTGTACGTGCTATCAACAACGATATCGCATCTATCAACCCGGTCTACATCTTTCTCCAGACCTCGCCGGACTACGCCAACCTGTTCTCTTAGTAATCCAAACTCTTTCAAGCAATTAAGGCAGCTTTGCCCGTGACATCCCAAGTCACGCACCACATCCGGACGAATGGCTTACCCGTACTATGCGTTTACGTCAACTATCACCCGAGTAAGTTAAAGTAACTTGGGCGGAGTTTGAGCAAATGCTCGAACTTGGAGTAATACGCCCTTCCGACAGTCATCCGTCATCTCTCCTGCAGATAATCTCTCAGAAATCTGCTGAGTGGCGCCCATGCAGTGACTACCGCACACTCATTCGGCTAACCGTCCCAGATAGGGTGTCCATTACACACACGCAAGAACTTACCGCATACCTCACAGGTATGTAGGTCTTCAGCAAGATCGACCTGGTTCGCGTCTATCACCAGATGTATGTAGAAAAAATTGATATTTCTAAAACAGTCTTCATCCCACATTTCAGCTTTTTTGAATTTTTAAGAATGCAATTTTGACTGTTAAACGACACACAAATGTTCCAACACTTTATCTACGACGTCATTCGTGGCCTGGACTTCACTTATTCCGACCTAGATTATATTTTACTAGCCAGTTCATCGGAAGCAGAGCAGCACAATCAATTTCGAGCTCTGTTGCAGCACTTAACCCAACAAGGTGTCACAGTTAACCCGACTAAGTACGAACTAGGCAAGTAATCGGTATTATTCCTAGCCATTTCCTTTCACCGACTAGTATCGAATTCCTTCCTGATAAAATCCAGGCAATAAAGACATCACAGCCCCGACGTTATTCAAATACCGCAGTTGATGTTGTGGTTTGATTAACTACTATGGACGCTTTATTTCGCGCTGCGCTCAGCTCATGCAGACTCTGAATGACCTACACAGTACGTTCGCTTTCCCTGACACAGCACGAACAGCCTTCACCGAGCTCAAAGATGCCATCAGCAACATAGCTTTCCCTGCTCATTTGAAATCGACTGGATCCTATTCTTTCACCACTGATGCCCCAGACGTCGCGGTAGGAACCGTCCTCCAACAACACGTTAGTGAGCAATGGCAGGCCCTTGGGTTCTTCTCCAAATGTCAGCAGGCAGCAGAATCCTGCTACAGCACGTTTAGCAGAGAACGGCTCGCTATTTATTTAAAAATTCGGCACTTGCGGCACACAAGCAAAGGAAGCACTTTCACTGTTCACACAGACCATAAGCCTCTCATCTTCACCTTTAACTGTACTTGCGACAAATATCCACCAGGGGAAACAAGACACCTAGAATTTTTCACGCATTTCATTGTTAGCATACGTCATGTCTCAGGCATCGACAACCTCCTCGCCGACGCTTTGTCACGCGTCAAACTTCCTCACCAGTATTTGCCTACCGTCCACCTTGCGACCATGGCGTCGGTTCAGGCTCAAAATGAAGACATACAACGCACTCTACTGTCCACTTTGCTGCATGCGCATTTTGTTCCTCTCTAAACCACGGAAAGAAGCATTATCTGGGACATTTTCGCAGGGGCTCGTCTCCTTCCGACGCACATTCTTCTACGCAAATTATCCACTATCACATACCGGTATCTGTGCATATCTCTAGTATCTCAGCCCACATACAACAATGATATTTTCTTCAATAAAAAA